>JAECUM010045723.1:0-42712 GCA_016617855.1 Megalonaias nervosa
CTCTTATTGAAATAATTGCAATCTCATCATTGACATCAGTTTTTACGTTAGCCATAGCATTCCAACAAGTACAAGAAATTAATCCAATTTCATACTGTTTCTCAGTATCAAGTTGTATTGGCGGAATATAATTTACTGAAAAATTTGCGCTATCTTTTGCGGTTGTACTAGAGTCTAGCAATAATGTTGTTGACATTGTTATTTATTATATTTTTTATAAAATTAAATCCCCTAGATTAAGTCGCGGTGTAAAGTTTCATACTCGTCAGATGTTAATAAATTTTCTGATCTTAGGTGATCAAGTATATCAATAATTTCATTGTCAATTTCAACACTAATATTACCAGCTTCTTTTGATGATATTAATAGCATTAATCTGCCTATCATTTCGGCGGTTGATGTAAATATTTTTACACCTGTTCCAGTTTTTACTCTTACAGATTCTCTATTTTTTTTTAACGCGATTATCATCGACTGATTTAAATTTCCTATAAAAATCCCACCCTTTTCCATACTCTTTTCCTCTATAATCTACCGCTGCTGTGTAAAAGACATGAGCGATAACACCTTTCCTAATTATATTAGAGAGATAAAACATATCGTCTTGTGTCATGGCTTCATTTAATTCTTTGTTAGAATTATTACTGTCTGTTATTATTTTATTTAATATAACATTAAGTTCGTTGTATTTTTCTTTTGACCAAGTTCTTATACTATCAATATCTTTTATATTATTATCTTTTAAAAAATTATTATATTCCTCATCTGTTATTTTATCATTTGCTCGTTTTCTAATAAATTGTCTTTGCTCTCCAACTTCCATAAACTTTACTGTTAACTCGCCGACTCTTTCTTGTTCTTTTTCAATATCCTCTATTTTTTCTGATAATTTTCCTAATATAGTCCTAATTTCATGTGAAGTTAATTCTGCTAATCTTCTTTCAAATAAAATTGGATTACTGATCAGCCGGTTTAGTTCAGCTTGTCTAGCAGCAGGGTCAGCTATGTTTGCTACAATAGCTTCAACTAATTTTCTTTTTTCCTCATCAGATCTAACAATAATTTTTTCAGCAGCTGCTTCTTGTTGTTCCTTAACAAGCCCGACTAAACCTTTTTCTTGAAGTTTTTTAACTTCTTCGTCTGACAGTGTCCTAGTTTCAGGTTGTTTCCCAAGAAGTGCTTCAGTAACTGGTTTGAGAATCGTAGCTGTTGTTTCTGCAGCAGTTATTTGCCCACGTCGTGCTTGTTGTACTCTTTGCTTAAACGCTGCTTGAGATTGAGCAAGTTTTTTTTCAGATCTTCTATATGTTTTCTATATTTTGCTCGTTTGTCCATAATTATTATATATAAATTTTATAAAATTAAAACACCTTACTGCAAGTAAGTGTCAATACAACATCGAAACATTTTAGTTGGATCATGTGTAAGTTTATCAAATAAGAAGAAGTTATATTTATCTTTTGTAGCTTTATGATAAAGTTCGATAAATTTATCTTTTGTTACGTCACCGCATTGTTCGTTCGCAATATTTCTGACGTCAACATTGTCCAATCCCGGAAATAATATAAAACAACCGGTATTTCGCCGAATAAATCTGTCAACATTATAAAAACCTTGAGCTAAATAAATAGAATTACACTTTTTATTTCGTGATAGTGAAAAATATGATCTTATTTTATTCATCTCCGTATTATTTAGCGGAATATCGTCAAAAACTACTATCTTATGTTCAGATGCATCAAGTTGATTAACTGGAATAAGATCTTCTGGCTGTCTGATTATAAAAAAATCTTCACCAGCCTCAAGATCATCACGAAGTTTGTTATTATATTCGCTTAGTAGCTCGTACTTATCTTGCTGTGGATTAATCGTATAAATATAAACTCGATCGTAATTAAAATTATCTCCAAGAAGTAAGTTCATAAGCAAATTTGTTTTTCCCGATCCAGTTCGCCCAACAATAAGATAATGACAATCTGGAAGTTCATTGTTATGTTTATGTTTCACCAACCGCTCGGTATCAAAGTTTAATATCGACGCCAACGTTGTTATATAATTTTATGTAAGACAATAAATAATGAGTTACTATACAAAATTTGGAACATTAACAGGAGATTTATTGACTGAAGGTTATCAAGGTGACTTATCTAAGTACGCAACTCTTGATCAGCTAAGAAATGAAATTGATAATTTATTAAATCTCACAAGTGTGGATCAAAATGAAGTTGTTATTTTCCAGGATAAACAAGGACAATTAAAGACGAGTAATGTACAACTGTCAAATGTACTTGTACGAATTCCCACCGCGGTTGTTAATAATATTGTGACTTTTACTAATCAAGGTAAGATACAAGATTCCGGTAACTCGATTAACGATTATATCAAAAAAGCTGGTGATTCATTCACAGGTAGCATTATTATGAATCAAAATAAAATTATAGACCTTGGAAACCCAGCCGCAGATGCGGACGCCGCAACAAAGAAATATGTCGATGATCAAGAATCTAAGTACGTATTGGCCAACGGTGGTATAATGCGTGCATTTCTCAACATGAATAACAACGGCATTAATAATCTTAGAACACCGGAATATGATTTTGATGCTGCAACAAAAAAGTATGTTGATGATAAGGAAATTCCTATTTCAACTTCGTTAAAAACAATCGGTGATGAAATGATTACACTTAGTTCTACTTTTTCTAGACACGTAGAAACGTTCTTAAATTTTCGTAGAAACATAAACAAACCCTTTAAAGAATTTTTTGGGGAACAACCAACCGTTGAAATAAAACTAGCTGACGTTAACACGAAACTCAACGACATTGTCAGTGGAATACCTAATATTGTTCAAAAAACTAATCTGATTAAAATTCCACACAGACAAATTAAAAATATCGTGTACACAGTAGCATCAGGATTAGCAACATGGTCACAGCAAAATAACACTACCAAATATACCGCAGAAGTTACTGGTGTTTATAGATTATCTATCTTTAGCTCTGCAAAGTTTAAAATTTATACTACAACATTTCCATGGCGTCATTCAACCGATGCTTTCTCTGGAGTTGTATCTATAGTGTTAAATAAAGATGCTGAAGAAATATTTTTACTGGAAGCAGATGATCAAACAATAACCGCAACGTCTTACTGGTGGTGTTTGGAATTTGTAGCTGAAACACCACAATTAATTACTTAATCAAACCAAGAACCAGCATTGTTGTAAATTAATATTATATAATGAAAAAATATATATTTGATTTCAATCACATTTCAAAAGAAATTCCAAAACAAGATGTGGACGCTCTAATGCAATATTACAAATTTTATCATAAAAAACTTTGGTGCGTGAAAAAATGTTATAAATATTATAACAAAATACTTCGAGTAATATCATATTTACCGCTGTTATTGACCGGATCTGGTATAATTTCAAGTGGTGCATCATTAAACCCGTTTTTGTTAATAATATCGGGCATTGGTGTTTCTCTTACAACAGCGTGTAAAAAGATTGAACCTCGACTCGCAACTAAAAAAAATAGTTGCCAAACGGCTAGTATCACCTATAAAAAATTACTTGATCAGATACGATCTTATTTGCATGGTATAAAATATGATATGGACGATTTAATACGCGAGTTCCGTATTATTGACAGTATGTTAACGGATATTCTACCAATGAGGGTCAGCAAGTATGAAAAAGATTATCAAAACAAGTATGAAATATTATCTAAACTTAAAGAATAATATCACTTACCTGATTCGCCCGGTATAATATGTCCCCTTGAAAGTGCAGCACGCAATGACTATGAGAGAATTTGACCGCTTTATACATACTTGTTCTGAAAATTAATTATCTAAAAAATCTCATCACCGTTTTGAGACACTTTAACGTATTAATTTTCCGTGTGGGCGATTCTGGAATATTCTAATCACGTGATTGAGTTAAACACATCTCCGTATGACAAAGGCAGTTACATAGCTCGGTTGTCATAGAGATATTGATTTTTTATACTGCGCAACGGCTAGGCGTATTGATTAGACAACATCTGTTACAAAGTCTAGGTATGCATGTTATATATTAGTGTAAAGTTATAGAATTATATCTGAGCTCAAAACCTGGTTTCAGTTTTGTGTAAATCGTTTGGGGTGGGAGTTTTAGGGTCTCTCATAGAGGTAAATTATATTTGTTAGGAGGTTGGAAGGGTATAAAAAAGGTCTTTGAGCTCAAAACCTGGTATTATATTAGTACTACATCGTCAACATGACGTTCCTTCAGTCTCTTCTTCCCGTCAAATTGATTCGTGCCTTGTACGGCATCGCGAAAAAAAAAATCAACAAATACCTGCTCATGTCTTAGAAGCCGGTCTCAGAGAAGTCATACGATGGTTTGCGGTGACAGCACGTCGATTACTGCAAGGCATCATTCACATCCCTCATCAAACCCAACGGTTTTAAGAGAAACAAAGTAGCCCTGGCGCAAGTAGCAGATCCCCGCATCGACAAATCATTTTGAAACCTGGAGGTAGCGGTTCCCTAGGAGGTGTCATCATTCGTTCCCTCTTAAAACGGGATCCCAAGGACCCCAAAGTTATCCCCAAGAAAAAAGCAACTCCCCGACGCAAACGTACTCAGAAGAAAAAGAGCAGTGGTGTCAAGACCAGGTCACAGCCTAAGAAAAAGAAAAGTCCCCAGAAAAAGAAAAGACCACAGAACACAGCTTCTACCCGCAAGAGAGGCACTTCGGCCAGTATGCAACCTTACATCCCCAAACCACGACCTGCGGCGACGGTGACCTCGTCCCCAGTAACCTCATGCTCTTCCACTTCTCCGTTGCTAGTGATGTCAGCCAAACCCAATCTGACACCCGTTCTTCCCCATTTGATGAAACAATGGAAACCCGTGTCTTCAGGAACTTCTCCTCCAGCGGTGACACCCTCCAACTCTTTAGCCGCTGCGGCAGCTGCTGACAAAGTACCTGCCCTCAAAATCAAAGTCCAAGAGCGATCGGGCATGTTACAGAGTTTACTGGATTTATCCAAGCAAGAACTGTCCCGATTTAGTCCTTTGCGAACCCCTTTACGACGCGTGATGACTGTCATCAAGTTGATGCGACGTAAACGCAATCAGCGGCGATGCATTCCACTATAAAAATCACCCGGGTCAAACGACGGTATCAGTGGTTTTGTGCTCCTGAACGCCAAAAGATGTCACCTAAATGAAGTGCACACCACACCACCATCGTCGTTCTCCTGTCCAAAAAGGAAAAGGAAAAGAAAAGGACAGTTTCGTCGTTTGACCTCGCATCCGAAAAAATGCTTAGCCAAGCATCGACGTCTACCCCTGAAAAGACCCCATCGTCCAAAGAAAAAGAGGAGCGACCAAAGGGGAGGATTGTTTGGCGATATAGGAAAAAATGTTGTCACATTTTTGACGAAGCGATAGTCAAAAAGTTCGTCGAAAAAAGACTGGTTACACACCCTTTGACTTACTCCAAAAAATACGATAAAAGGGTCTATACCAAGTCATCGATGTCAGTGTATTTTAAGTGTGCCCCAGAACAAACACACAAAGATGTCACCCACCCCCCAGAAGCCATCCCTCTTCTACCCCCAAAGGAAAGAAAAGGAAAGGACTGCCTCCTCGTTTAGCCAAACACTGGGACGTGTTGTCCGTCCTGTCCAAAACCCTTTCACCCATGCGAAAACAACTCATTCAAACCGCCTCCAAAGACGTCATACATACAGTGTGTGAAGGTTGTCTGAATGTCTTCAAAGGAAGGATATCTTTGTTTCAACATCAGAAAGAATGCTTAGCCAAGCATCGACACGTTCTTCGCCAATTGGTCCGAAAGAAAATACCTATCCGTCAAAAGAAAAAGATGTTGGTATAACGCGGAGGTTTGTGCGCCTGTTGTTAGCACCCATACTAAAAGCCACATTGGCACCACTGATTACAGGACTCGTGGAAGGTACTGCTTCACAAATGGCTCAAAGATTAAAAAAAAAGATCAAGAAGATAAAAGGGGGTCTCTTGGGTGAAACGATCTCAGACGTGACCTTTTGAATCTGATGGAAGGACGAAAACTGGCTTTAGTACCTTACAAACGATGGATGGAATTCCATTGTTGGCAAGAACAACGTTGCCCGTATTTACTTCCCAATCCTCATTTGACCGAGATTTCCCAGTTACAACACGAATTGCAATCGTCGATGGATCGCAGCGATTTGTCAGAAACGGAAAAATCGCAACGGTACGGTCAAGTGTTGCAACGACTGCAACTCTTTCACCAGAAAGCTTTAGAGGAAACAGCTGCAACCACTCTTAAAGATTTTTAGGTCCTGATGAAAAGTCCATCACCACTACCACCATTACCCCCAGTGATCAAAACAGACGCAGCCCCACGGAAGCCTGAGGAAGAAGAGGCACGAGAAGTCTTTCAAACACTGTCAGCACCTCCCATCCCTAGTAAGATCGCAGCGTCCTTGTTGACCCCTTCCCCCACACCCCAACGAGAAGAACTTAAAGCGTGGCTTAAATAGATGATGTCCATTCCTCCTTCGACAGACGTCAAAAAGAAAGAAGGGAAACCAGAAGTGACATAAGAAAGGAAGACAAAAGCCATCCCATTACCACCACCGCCACCACCACCACCACCACCACCATCACCACCACCACCACTACCCTCGACTTCTACCCCCGTAACACGTAGGACACGTAAAGCGGTTTCCAAACCACCACCTCACCCCATCCAGAGTACCATCAGTGAAGAGTGGATGAAATATTTAAAAAAAGAAGTTCTAATAGAGAATGTGTTAGCAAGCATTTACTACGATCCAGTCCATCCTGCGGGTTACGGAGGAGTTCAGAAATTGTATCGTGCTGCCAAAGCTCGACTCATAAGGGTCCGTTTACCTCAAGTGCAACTATGGTTACAAGAACAAGCCACGTACACCTTACACAAACCCATTCTACGAAAATTTTCCAGAAGTCGCACCCGAGTGGAAGGCAGAGATCATCAATGGCAAGCAGATCTAGCCGATGTCTCTCATTTGGCCACCTACAATCGTGGCTACAAATATTTTTTTTGTGTCATCGGCGTCTTTTCCAAATTTGCCTCGGTCGTGCCATTGAGTTCCAAATCGAGCACTGAGTTAGTGCGAGCCATCCAACTGGTGTTGAAACAAAGTGGTCGCCACCCTCTTCGATGGCAAACCGACAAAGGCACCGAATTTCTGAACCAAGCTTTCCAAAAAGAATTAAAGAAACGAGACATTCATTTTTTCGCAACCCAAAATCCAGACACCAAAGCCAGCATCGTGGAACGTTTTCAACGAACCTTGAAAGAACGCATGTGGAAATATTTTACGCATCAACACACTCACAAGTACATCGACGTCTTACTGCGTCTGGTCCAAGCGTACAACCAATCTTACCATCGGAGCATCGGATGTTCCCCCCACCCCACCCAAGACGTGACTCCCGACAACGAAGTGACCGTCTTTAAGCGCCTGTTTGGTACGTCCCCCACTGTGACTGTCCCCAAGAAAGGTGAAGTGTTGACGACTGGAGATTGGGTGCGCATTGGAAAAACCAAAAGTAATTTCGACAAAGGTTACTTACCCAACTGGACCACCAAACTGTTTCGTGACACTGAACGAGTGCGTGACCGTCATCCTGCCGTCTATAAATTGGAAGACATGAACGGGGAGGGGTTGAAAGGAACATTGTACTTGCCCGAGTTACAACGCGTGACCAAAAAAGAAGACGAAGTGTACGACATCGAAAGCATTCTCGATCGAAGAACCCGTAAAGTGGAAAAACGACGTGTCAAAGAAGTCAAAGTACGTTGGAAATGATATCCGCCGAGTTTGATACTTGGGTCGACACTTCGCAAGTCATCGACTATAAAAGTAACCATCATGCCCTTCAACACAACCTCAACCACCACAGTGACCACTCTTTCACTCTTCTGTGCAAGATCTACAAAAGCAACCCTTGTGGGTGTGGTGTGGAGAACGTGGGTCTACAATGCAAATCGTCTTTTTCTGCCAGATCTTTGTGGTGTATTGTGTCATCGGTGCTGCCATTGCCAATTTCAATTTGCAACAACGAGACAAACAATTGTGGACCATTTTACTGAGCAGTTGCTTCGGTTACCCTATCCCCAATCCGTCCCTGAAATACTCGAACGGTAACAACGGGAGTCTTGCGCCCAACGTCAGTCACCCTCCCAACTGTCACCACCACCACCACCACAACAATACTTTTTTATACACTCCACTGACCTCCACCCCTCGGAGAGCAGAACTCATATGAATAACCAATTTTACTTAACTTTACCCAGTGACAGTCCCATGGATGTGTTTCCCCACAATACTTTATGCTGTATCACGGCCAAATTACTTCAGGCCATCCAATTGGATCACGAAGCCCATTGGGAAGTGGCTTTGGTCGAAATCATTTACCCTATACAAATCCTAAACCTCACCGAAAATCAAACGAAGTTTTGGATCAAAATCAGGAATATACAAGTACAAGAAAACTTGGATAAAAGCGACCGTTGTTTTTACCAATCCCAAAAAAAAAAAAAAATCACAAACTAATTCTCCCCTAAGTCTCTGTGAGATGAAAATTCCTGAAGTTTATTTATTTTAATGGTCAACAGTTGGTGGAAACGATTGCCACTATTTTCGACACTCAGTTTGCCAAAACCCCGACCAAACAGAAGAAACCTTTCACCATCCAGTCCCATAAAGTGACTCGTCGCCTACTAATAAAATTTTGGGATGCCCAAACGTTGTCCATCACTTTTAATCCCAGTTTGTTTGGCATATTGGGTGGAGAGAAGATCACCTTATCTCATCGAAAGGTTTCCCCTAACATCAGCATTTTCAGCAACTGCCGATTTTTAATGTTATTTCGTCAGCCGTTAGAATTGAACGAAGGATTGGATTTGATCATTGTGTATTCCGATTTGGTGGAGTACAACGTTGTGGGACACACATCCGCACAGTTACTGCGAGTCATTCCTTTCAAAGTGGATTCTGTCACAACGAATGACGAGGAAGGTGGAAACACGTATCACGTTCACCGCGAGTTTGCACATCCTCATTATTTTCCCGTCAGTAAGTCGTAATTCGACACTGTCAACATTGCTATAAAAGGAGACTGGGACAAAATATTCCATTCTCTAAAGGGAAAGTCACGGTGAAACACCATTTTCGAACAAGATTCTCAAACGACTTGTAAGTCATGTATCCAGTGTACCGAGCAGTCGCTCGACAGTGAGGATATGGTTTAGGTGATATACTGAAATCTGCCTTTCGTTCGGTGGCCCACGTCTTGAAACCGATGGTGGCACGAGGATTGGGCGCCTTGAAAGATGCCGCTTTGACGCAAGACAAAGAATTTCTCCAAAATGTCATCATCGACAAACAAAATCCCCAAGAAGCCTTCTTGAGAACAGACAATAATGCCTTGCTTCAAACTGGAAAAGCTTTGCGTGATCATTCTTTCCCTCCATTGACTGCTCTAGAGATCCATCGCATCGAATCTCTCTTGGCTCAGAGTACGGAGACGAAGCGAAGAGACGATTACTTGATATAAATTTTCAAGCAAAAGGTCAGGGTTGAATTGATGACTTATCATTACCTGTGAAGAAAAAAAAAAACAAGACAAAAAAATGGATACCTGGGAACTTTATTACCTTTTGAAAAACAGTTCATACACCGCTTCTTGGAATCCTGTTGTGTGCGCTAAAGATGAACTGCATCATCCCAAACCTAAAGACCATCGAGCTTATGTCATCAACACTGACGACAGTCATTTCCCAGGAACCCACTGGGTAGCCGTCTACTTCCCTAAAGATGGTTGTGTGGAGTATTTTGATTCGTACGGATTACCACCTTTGGAAGACGACGACATCGCCTTTTGAGAACAAATGCTCAGATGACTCGCTTCAATAATGTGAAATTACAAGGCACAGATTACATGGTGTGTGGAGAATATAGTGTGTGTATTTTCTTCATCAACGCAGTCTTGGATATCCCTTTGAACATTTAGTGACTTATTTTCATCGTGACTCTTCTAGAACGGATGAAAAAGTAGATCGATGGTTTTGTGACCATTACCGATATCTCTTGTCTTTAGCTAGGAAACGTAGTGTCCATCAATGGCCAAATGACTTCCGTCCGTGGAAGTCTACCTTGACTTCACAACGTTGTCAACCTCGTCAAAAATTGGTTCTTTGATATTGTATGAATTGATGTAATATTATGTGTTGGTTCATTGTGCGTTGAATACAAAAATGTTATCTTTTGAAAAATGTGTTTGTAGTTTGTTTTCAAAAAATGAACACTGTGAATACATGCTCTTTGATTTTTTTCTCTCTCTCTGTCCCTCACCATGAGATAAGCTATATAGCGTTCCAACCCCTCAAAAAATCGTAGGGATGTTTTCTATCGCGTCCGCGCTTGATCCCTATCAGCGGGACAGTCTCCAGTTTGACCATCATTTGGTGTGTCAGCGAACGCAGAAGGAGCAACATACAACTAAGAAGTAACGCTAGCCATGGAACTTATTCCCGCAACAGCTCTGCGTGCCTTAAGGGGTTTATTACTCAGAATAGCTACAGCGTGGAGCATACGCGCACAAGAGAAGCGCACAACTCTTTTGCTCATCTGGGAAAAAGAAACAACAGAAACAGAGGACAATAGAAATGGGCGTCAGGGATATAAAGGTGATCGAAGAAGAAACCGGCGAAGATCAACTAAGAAGTCATATCCCCATAGGCCGACTCAGCAGGGACATATTATTCCAACGAGATCGGAGCCTATGGAGCCCACACAGCCGGATACAACACCAACCAATCAGCTACAACATGATAAGAAAAATGAGGTTAGTCACTCTATCCCGCCTCCCCCACCCCCACACTCGACTCCTAAACAACATCAAACAACAAAGGAGACTTTCGCAAGCGTGGTAGCAAAATCGCCGCCTAGCAGGACTCCACCTTCTGTCCAGGAAAACTTAGAGGACAGTACGGAAGAGGAGACAGAAGGGGAACAAGAGGAGGAATTTGACGAAGACACCATAAGGGTACATAACCTGGGATTACACGAGGCCGCAGCTGACGACAAGAAAGCTGGTAACTTCATCAGCGTAGTTGGCTTGGAGGTCTCTTAGGACTAGGAGACCTAACCCTCAACAATGATCATTCGGAAAACGCCTCCTACAAAAACATTACAACGAAGCATACAGCCAACACTCGATGACGACTCGTATCGATGCTGTCGGACACCTAACCAACCTACATAGATACGAGGCATCCCGGTACAGCGGTATCGAGAAACTAGGACGGCAGAAGAAATCTGGGAGGAAGACAAAAGCCCTTTTCAGGGCTATTAACCAAAATTTCCTCTAACTTAGGGAATCCAATTTGGCTTAGAATCCCGATTCGATTAAACCACTATACCTGATCTGATCCTTTGAGTACCGTTCAAAATTACAATCTCATTCCTAATATTGACTCAAAATTTCTTACTTAATGTCGCCTAGACATTTTTATCCAAAATGTTTTAGGGACTTTATATTATGTAATAGATAACATTTGATGGCTAGGAGATAGGAAAAAATTCTTAACCGATTAAGAATTAGGCCAATTGCACAGGTGGCTAACACGCTATTGGGTTTTAATTTTTTGTCCATTAGTATAACTGGACTGAATTTGAAATAAGTACGGACGGGCGTTTTTGGAGCGTGCACGACATCCCTTGCTTCGCATCGCACCGGCTGCCGAGACACTTTCCTCCTTTACCTCAACTCGGACTCCCGTACATGGATGGAGATGTGGAACGACTTCCACCCGTCCTAATTCCAGGTGTCCCAATGTGACGCCATAGTCGCCGACCAATCGCGACTGGCGTTACATATTGCTTTGGTTGACACCTGCCACACCGCTGTAGATTTCGATCCGGCTTAAACTTGAATGTGTGCTGCGACGATTCCCACTCAAGACAGCCTCTGACTGGATATCCATTCCAAATTTAACATGAGTGTGTGCTGGGTCCAATCCCACTCATGAAAGCCTTCCATTCAGGTAGCATGGAACCTATTGTTCCGCTACCTGAGGCTAAATTAACAGTTCTGTTTGACAGCATTAACGCCTGGGGGATGTGGCGCGGATTCCTTCCCCCCAGGAATAATTAACAGTCTGCTTTGCAGACATTAACTAGTGGTACATGCCCATTTGGAGCGCACACCACATTAATTTAATAATAATAATAATAATAATAATAATAATAATAATAATAATAATAATAGTTTGACCATCCATTGTTGACTCGTCCACCTATGAAGATGTGTTCAAGACTAGCAAATCTGAACGAAGCCCACGTGAATTTACATCGTGTCAGGCAAAACCTGATACCCAAGCCTGATGAGATTGAAAATGTCAGGATGTTAAAAGTAGCCCAAGACCTGAGAGAACAGGTCTTTAAAGGCGAATCAAGGAGCAAGAAGAATGGAACGAGAAGTACAGACTTCAGAAACAGCAGAGAGAAAAGCAACAGCAAGAACAGCTGGAGCCAGACAGAAGTTTTGTGGACTGCTGTGTGGACACGAAAGAGTTCTCCTTCTCCTTCCGCAGACGCAGACCCTATCCTGTCGGAAAGCCTGCAGCCAGACGGGGATGCAATCTTAGACGATAAGAGATTGCCATAACCTCCAACAAAAACAGCCCTTTTCAGGGCTACCCTTAAATCTAGAAAAGAGATACTAGTCAAATTGCCAAAATATTTGTCTGTCTTTATGTTTGTCTGTAGTTAAAAATAGAAGTGTGCCTATAAACACTTCGTTTCTCTGACTTGTAAGATAGTCTGTGTATTTTTTATATGTAGGAGTGGTATTAGAGTGTGCTTGAAGGTGAAAAAAGTTGACGTGAGTTTCTTTTAGGTCCGCGCGTTCCATATTTTTGGTTATGATATAAGTATTGCTAGTTTTTGTGAAAGGGGGATATTTTACTTCACGTCCGTGTTTCAGACATATAAATTGAAGCGTTCGTCAGTCTGGCTAGGTAATAACGAAATCGTTGAAATCCAATTTTTAATCGTAAACACGGGATCCAACACCGTGCAAATCTTTAATATATATGACCCGGGAGGAGATAACAATCCACCCAGCCAGAATAACTACAGGCAAATCTCCGAACATCGCAAGGAAGACGGCATCATCATCTGTGGGATTTTAATGCACATAACGAGCTGTGGGGGAGTGGCGGAAGATACCAAAGAGGCAGGTTGGTTGAGGCAAGGGCTGCCGAGACCATTCTGACAATCGTAAATGATGGCTCTAACACTAGAATCAACCCAGCGGATGGCACCCTCTCTGCGATCGACCTCACCATATGCTCGCCTAACCTAGCACAGATGACTGATTGGAGAGTGGACCAAAGCAACTCATTAGGCAGCGACCACTTTCCGATCATCATCACTCTACAGGTGACGGTGCAGTTTAATCAAAACTCAAGACTCCCCAGATGGAGATATGACAAGGCAGACTGGGAAACATTCCGTAAAACTCTCTCGGATATCAATACTGATAATCTGTTAAGCCGGGATAAAAACATATACTACGAAAATCTAATTAACACAATACAAGATGCAGCAATGAGTAGTATACAAAAACCAGTGGGACACAAATCAAACAATCAGCACCTTGGTGGAATGATGAGTGTAAAATGGCTCATAAAGAAAAACAAAAAGCACTCAATAAGTTTAAACATACAGGAAATTCGGTAGACCTTACTCATTACAAAGGAAGGGAAAAAAATCTCAAACAAATAATCAAAAAAGCAAAAGAAAAATCATGGCAGCAATTATGTTCAAAACTCAACATTAAATCAAACTCTAAACAGGTGTGGGACAAAATAAAATCAGTTAGGGGTAAAACAGTAAACAATACGCCCAAAATTTCAGGAGCCACCACAAATAAAGGATAAAGCAAATAAACTAGCCAGCCACTTCTCGGAAATGAGCAGTAATAAAAACCACACCAATAATTTCCAACAACACCGCGCAAAAGTAGAGAAAAATCTAAAACACCTATTCCAAGACCTAGGAGCAAAAACATCCAACTTAAATAGCGAAATCACGCTACAGGAATGGCAAATAGCATTAGGATCCAAAAAAGAAACATCACCAGGAAAAGATCAGATAGGATACATCATATATAAAAACATCCCTGGAAACATAACAGCAACCATCCTAAAGCTATTAAATAGGATCTGGTCCGAAGGCAAGCTACCTGATAAATGGAAACACGCTATAACAGTCCCGATCCCTAAACCTGAAAAAGACCCTAATAACATCAACTCCTACAGACCTATCTCCCTCAAAAACAGTATATGTAAAATCATGGAAACAATCATTATCAACCGGCTTAAATGCCATCTGGAAAGCAAGAACTTACGGAAAATCAATGCGGATTTAGAAATAAGAGATCAACCACAGATCAACTCATTCGCTTAGAAGCCGCCATCAAAATGGCATTCAACTCCAAAAGAAAATCAGACAGACACCTTATTGCTGTCTTCCTTGACCTGGAAAAGGCATTTGACCTTGTATGGACAAAAGGCCTAATAGCTAAATTAAACCATAAATTAAACCATTTTGGAATAACAGGTCGCATGTTAAGTTTCATAGAAAACTTTTTAACAAATAGCAAAATTATCACAAGAGTTGGAGAAACTTACTCTGAAAAGCACTCCCTAGAAAATGGCACATCTCGAGGGAGCGTACTCAGCCCCATACTCTTCAACCTCATGATAAACGATTTAGACACTAACCTAACTTCCAAAAAAGTCGAAATCTCGCAATTCGCAAATGACAGCGGAATCTGGAGAGCAGGAAACCCGGCTAGTCAACAATTAATGACATTCAACAAAGTCTAGATAATAAAGGGAGATTGGCTGATAAATGGGGCTTTAACATTTCCTACGAAAAAACAATATCTGTTCTATTCACTCCAAAAAGAAAAACCAAATTAACCTACCCCAAACTATTTAACCAGAATAACAATCTAAAATTTGTTAAAGTGGCGAGATTCCTAGGCATGTATTACGACGAACACCTAAATTGGGGTCAACATATCAACAATCTTATAAACAGCTGCAATAAAGACTTAAATTTAATGCGGAACCTTAAAGGAACTACCTGGGGATCCAACCAGGAAACACTACTTACCATATATAGGGCACAGATAAGATCGAAACTAGACTATGGATGTCAGATTTAAATTTAATGCGGAACCTTAAAGGAACAACCTGGGGATCCAACCAGGAAACACTACTTACCATATATAGGGCACTGATAAGATCGAAACTAGACTATGGATGTCAGATTTAAATTTAATGCGGAACCTTAAAGGAACAACCTGGGGATCCAACCAGGAAACACTACTTACCATATATAGGGCACTAATAAGATCGAAACTGGACTATGGATGTCAGATTTACAACTCGGCAAAACCTAAACATCTCAAAAAACTTGATACGATCCAACGTAAAGCGTTGATTATCTGTGTAGGCACTCACCCGTCTACATCATTAGCTGAACTATAAGTACTTACAAGGAAACTTCCACTTCAATTAAGAAGACATGAACTATTGCTAAGATACGCTGCTAGGTTAACAACTCACCCAGAAACACACCCTACTAGGAAAACCATTCACAAATGTAATAAAGCCTTCAGCAAAAAACTAGTTCCTCAAATCTCAGGAGGAAAACTGATCCATCAACTGATGGGACGACTCCCGATAACAAATTTTCAGGCGGAACCCACTGAGTTCCCTGACCAAACCTCATGGATATCCTCAAAACCATCAATTAACATACAAGCTACAAAACTTGGAAACAAACTTGAGGAAGAACGTATGATAAAGACAACTATCACAATTGAGATCCTCACATCATACTCCGGTTTCGTAAAAATCTACACAGACGGCTCCGAAACATCTGAACCACCCAGAACAGCAGCAACAGTGGTTATCCCAGAATACAATACCCGATTGGAAACCCGATTGCCTGACCACTGCTTAGTTTTTGCGGCAGAATTCTGGGGCATAATGGAAGCCTAAAAATGGATTAAAGATGACAAAATTAACAAGTCGGTAATCATCAGCGACTCTCTGAGCGCAATAACAGCCATAAAATCAAATAACTCCAAATCAAGAGAAAATTTCCTAAAAAGAACAAACTTATTACTAAAAGAGCTAAACCACAAACAACAACACATGGAATTCATGTGGATCCCATCTCACATAGGAATTATAGGAAATGAAATGGCTGATAAGATAGCAAAACAGAAACTAAGTGACATAAATCCCATAACCATAAATTACAGTGTCAGCGAAATACAAGGCATTATTAAGACCTATATCAACAACAATGGCAGGAACAGTGGACTCATACCACTCAGGGACGTAAATTTCATGCCATTCAAAATGATGTTAACAGAACCGTACAAACTCCAAAAGTAAATAGCCCTGATCAATCAATTAAAAACAGAATAATAACGGGCAAAACGAAATTAGCAAGCAGTTTGGGTAAACTCATAGGGCTCAAACCGCCCAACATCAACTGCTACCACTGCCAAGTTCCTGAAGACCTAAACCACATATTCAACATCTGAAGAAATAACTAAACTTATAAACGAACAGAAAAAATTGGATCCCCGAGTGCGTTCCTTGAATTCTTAAAAAAAACAACAACCCTAACATTAACACCACCTATCAAGACATCATTAACTTTATACATGAAGCGGGACTCACCAATAAAATATAAAAAGATAAATAGGGTTTAAAAAGTAGGTTAAATTATATGAATTAGACAGGTCACAAACTAAAAAACAGCAGCCTGCGTGGGTGCCTCTGAGAAGTCACTGGGACCTGATTATTTAGCAGAGACATCCGTGCAGATTAAAAACAGTAAAATATGACATTTCTAAGACACACCACCATTAAATGACAATAAAGTAGGATAAAAACAATTTACCAACACCATTCCTTAAAACCGGACAAAGGGGTTGGAGATGGGGTGAGGGCTTCGGTTTACAGCCCATGTAGGGGAGTGTACCGCCTGTGCGCGGGCTGGAACCCTAATCTCATCCTTCACCTCATGGAAGCAAACTAACAATCAAATTAATACAACATACAAAACTAGAAACAAATTAAAAACTGGAAGTAAACCCTAACTAATTCCAAACCGTACAAAGTCACACCTTAGGCTATAAAACATATTAAAGAAATGTAGGTTAAGCCATATCAATAGGATTAATACAACACAAATATAACAAAAACTAAAAAATTTCAAACTAGATAGGTGTCTTTCAAAAGCCAACTTGGGACCTGAATATTCAGCAAAGACACCTGGCTACGTCTAAGTATATAAAAATACAAGGGGAGGGGGAAAAACACAGGGTCATACAGTTAAGCCTCTCAGTAGCATTGAATAGAGATTACGTTATTCAAATGAACCATTCAACCGATTATCGAATAACAAGAGTTCGTATAAAGGATTTGTTACTACCCTGTAGTTAAATTACATATGTGTTAAAATTTAAATTCTTCTAATTCTTTGTTTCATTTTTATTTTATTTTTATACCACTAAATGTTATTATTATTATTATGATGATGATTATGTTTGCATGGGTCTAATAGTTTGTTAGAAACATCGTATTTATTTAAAACGTAAATGTGACTCGTGTAAGTACGATTTTTGCATGACGGTTTTTCGTATCAAGTAAACAGTGAGAAAGAGCTATGTAAATGATTGGCTGTGACCACGTTATTTCAAAATAATACTTGTTTACACATTGTAGTGATTTCGAAATCACACGTGTACTTCATGCGTGTGTACATGTAATGACGCATTAGCTTGTTTTAAATGCTCAGTTACCTGTAAGAAATTTTTGGTCAGAGTCGTAATCGTAGTCAGTCGTGGTTCAGAGTCACATCATAACATCTTACAGAGTTTATAATACCTTAAGAAAGGTAGTTCTGTGTTGGAAAGAGTTGCGCAATCGTACGAGGAACAACATGTGTGTTGTTAGTGGTGGCAGCTGTATTTCATCTACTTTCTAAATAATTATTTTCCCTGGAGAACAGCCCTACTGGCTTTGGACAAAGACATTTGTTGAAACTTTCTAAATTGCAACAGAACAATACAAATTGTGCTTTACAGTGAAAATTCTGGACATTTTGTGTTAGCCTTCGTCTGACGTCATCATCCGCCATTTTGGAACGGAACTGAGATTCAGACTATATCAAATTAGAACTGTTTATTCACAGGACTTATGTGTTTTCACAACTTTAGAACAAATTTTTGGAATCTTCTTCGTAAATCGTAAGTCTTGTTTCATCTATTTACCTTTTCACCGTGTTTTCTAGGGAAATAAATTATTTTTGTTAAAATTTACAAAGCTTGTTGTCTTCACTCTTTCTTTGTGTTACTTTGAACGAGCCGATACGTAACAGATTTCAGATAATATTTTTGATCTGAAAATGAACTTCTTGCTATCTGGGATAAAAATTCCGTCAATGGGGGCAGTGGTCTTAGGCCTTCCACCGGAAGGTTCTGCTGCCTTGCTTTGACCGTTTAGTACCTCTTCAATATCAAGGTCACTAATAGTTTCTGCCATGGCTCTTATGAAAGTTTGGATATGGTTCACTGATCACCTGATTCCAATCAGGACTTAAATTAAGGCCGCAATAGTGTTGTCACGTAACTGGCGACGCATACGCAAACTACGATATAAAGCCACCATATCACGCGCCACCGGAAGTAGATATAAACTGATAAGGCACTGGTGGATCTGTACACAGGAGTTCACAAAAATCTTTCCTCATGATCTGGCTGCCCCGTTATCTCCTCTTGAAACTCATTAGCCTCAGCTCGAGGCGATGCCTCAGTGATATCGTTTTCTCCCAGCGTGTAGAAGAGGGCAGTCGATATGGTCTGCTCACGAAAATTGCAGGCGTTGTGCTTTTGTGTTATGACTCGCATGCTGATTCCGGCTTGGCAGCTGACATAAGTGAGCTTAGTAAGGGCTGTTTCCTTATGCAGGGCGCCAGAAAGAAGGGCACACTCGTCGAGTAGAAAAGGTGTGGTGGTTCCTCAAACTGTTCAGTGAGCGCAAAAAGCAGCTCGTGCATAGCCTTCAGGGTTGACGAAAAATAACACCGCAGGCCCACGGCTTTGTTGAGGCGTATAGTCGAGCATATATGACTTCAAAGGATCCCTTAAATACTGATTTGTTTTAAAGCAAACACACTCTTATTACAGGCTCGGTCAACGATATTGGAACAGTTTGGATGTTATCAAAACCGCCGTATATATTTACATCAGGTTCACGACATGGTTGACGAAAACTAATCGTTTGGGATGTTGAGCTGAGCGTCCATTATAATAAATACATGCGCGTTCAAAAAGCATGCCCGTGGACGGTTTTTTTTTTTTACTTCCATTTTTTCTTTTCTCGAGTTAAACAGCGATTCATCTTTGCTCGCGCTTTCGATGCGAGTGGAGGGAATGTTATTTCCGTTCACCTCATTTCGATGACAATAGCAAGCATGTGTTAGTAAACTCACCAATGTCTATCGACGGAAGTTCCGCGTCCTTTACATATTCCCGTGCAATTAGTTTTAACGCCTTTCTACCGTTGCTGATAAAGAACCAGCATCTAGGCATATACCTAGTTTGGGACATCCTCGATGTTAGCACACTTTTTTTTTGGTACGAGGGTTCTAAAAATACTCAGTATCGCGCTGGAAATCAATAGATTGCCTCGCTCCCCCGAATAGTATGACTACAGTCTCCATTCTTGTCGCTAGCGAATTTAGATTAATATTCCACGTTCTGTCGTTCTTGATAAGCACCTTACTGTGATGGCACCACAGGTGTAACATAGCCAGCTCTTCCAAGTACTGCTGGCACATCTAGCGTGCGAGATCTCCGTGGGTAAGCACGTCATACCCCAATGAGATGTATGGTGTATGGTCATTTAAAAGTTTGAAATCAAGGCATGAAGAAGCAGCTCCCAAACACGTCAGATTTGGTGTTCGCAACGGCATTGCCAGCGCAGACAAGTATTCTAGCAGTGTTATCATTCTGGATACCTTGTTAGATCTCGTATTTTGTCTCTTTTTCCTTCAGCTAGAGATCCTTATGGACACCACAAACATCGACATCGTTGGCCAACATGTTTGCTTTCAAGCGTTATCTTGATATTTTTGATGATGGCGCGACCGAGACTTATATTTACCACTGTACAGTGGGCGTCAGCCTGAGCACCTCTTCAGCCAGTCAGATCAACAGTGAATGCTAGCATAGCAGTACTGGGCACAATGACACCGTTGCCGCAGAGGTTAGGAAATCCAACAATCAGATGCTGATTTTGATATGATTCTTCGGTTGTTCGTCACAATGATGGTGCTGTGGATTCTTTTTACGCCAAGTGCACGTCAGAGGGTGTGAAATAAGTAAAGTTTTTGTTCGTATTGAGATATGCTCGCGGTGCTACTGGAATATTGCGCTCTCTCTCTCTTCAGTAAGTGACCATAGCTACATCACCATGCTTAAAGATGGCTTTGATATGAAGGAGTTTGGCCTTCATGATGCCCATCAATCTGACGATGCTAAAACAGCTGAAAACTTATTTGCCTCCGAAGTAAATGAGACAGAAGAACTGCCGACTGAAAACAACTTCTTGGGCTGATGGCAGCGAAGGCCAGCAGGATGGAAGCATGATGTATCGACGAAAGACAAGAACGACTCGATGAATTTCATAAAATTGAGGGGTTTCCTGGAAAGCATGAAATCAAACTAAACTTTTTCTGCAAAGTTGGATGACGCCCTCGCAGCGAAGTGAGATAAATATTGATTTCCACAAATATGGAAAAAAACGATCAAACGAGTCTTATCCCTATCCACGTTACAAGTGCATGGGTTGATTTCGCCGGAGCGATATGCCTCATACAGGAGCGGATATAGCCTAAAACACAAGAAAAATTCAACACAGCTCGATAACAGAACCTAACCAAGACAATAGTGCTGCCATCATATGATAGAGGGATGAAGTATGCAGCAGCACAGGAACCTTATGCCTCCGAATGCGATAGCTGTCTGAATGCTGTGCATCAAAGGATGCTTGCCGAACTTATAAATAACCTCTCAACGCTTGCAGAGCTCGATAACCACATCGCCGAAGAAAATAAAACGCTGACCTAGGTGGATAACTACATGAGTCTATCTAATGAGGAAATAATAATAAAAAAAATAGAATGAGTCAGGAGATCAGAAATCGCGTTAAAAAAAAATAACGGGCAAATGGGTCCGAAGTTAGAGGCTGCCGGAACTTACAGAGAAGCCCAGTTTAGCCGGATAAGGGAGATTATAAGCAGAATCATCCGTAAGGAAACAACCATAGTTAACATTCTCACCACGCTGAGGTTCATCATAGGCATGACTGTATGTGCAGTCACAAGCGAAGGCGGCACAGCGCCAGCCCCATTACATACTTTAACTGAAGTCGGAAAAGAATGGGTAATAAAAAGCACATACAGAAGTTGATCGTGATGTTGAAAACGCTGGTAGAAAAAAGCGGCGATGGATGTGCCTGGAATTATCGAGAGTAGTTGTCGTTATTACTAAAAACCACTGGCAATGCCTTTGACTGTCTGGCTGAAAACCTTGTTGTGCTTGTCATGGATATAGTGTTCGCGTTATTTAATATTCCGCGTGATCACTTTACCAAGTACAGCGAACGATAACAGTCGTTCTGAAGCAGCTGGCGCAAGCGCTCAGTGGAGAAACCTGTTGACTGTAAGCCCCACGACTAGTGTCATTCTAGTGGCATCATGGACTTTGTCTTCTTCAGACGCCTGTATTTTATTTCCATGGTTCCAGTTTTCGCCGTTGCCTCCAGCATTATAAAAGCGCACCTTTACCTGCTTCGTCTTCTGGGGTTGTTGCACTGTTTTTTTTTCCTAGCATGTGATGATGGCATTTGTCCTTGTATCCTGAAAGTAGTTGATGTTAACGTTGGTTCCAACCTCTATGTCTTCGGTCGACTCCTGAATGTTGTCATACACAGATTAGCCGTAAACTTTAACTCGATGACAGACGGGATAATGTAAAGTGCATGATCCAGTCCAGTCCTTGCTTTTCGTATCGCAGCCTGGTAATTAGCTTTCGACTTTGGGATGTTGTTTCGGTTAAAAGCGTCTTTTGCCCTGGTTCACATAAAGATGGAAAGAGAATGCAAAGGAGATATACAATGAACACTGGAACCATCAAGAACCAAGCCTTGGTTAGCTAGGATTAACTGCGCTTTCGCTGCAGTAGAAACAAAAACCCAAAATACATGACTGGTATCACAATGATAATAATTATATTAAAGAAACTGACATTTTCATTAGAATCGTTACTATCTTGCCAGAACACCACGGTGATCTGTTAGAGGTGCATGAGATAAACCCAACTTACTTCCAACCGTAACTGCCAAAATATACTTTCGTATCATGCTGCTCATAGTTGAGTTCAAATGTTGCTATACCCAAAGCTCCTGGATCTACATGATTTTCTATGTCGCAAAATCAAGGACCCTTGAGGTTGTTATAAAAGATTCAGCACACAATTAATGTGCTTGACAATATCGATATTACGCTTGGTAGCATTGCTACTGCTACAGAATTGTAGGAGTTTGTATACTGTTCACCACTCTCACTGTCGTTCACTCTTCATGACTGCCGTAATTGAGAATGTAACTGTAAGCTTTGGCTTGAGCGCACATATTGACAAATTTATTTTTATGTATCTGAAAACAAAGACTAAAAAGCATAATGAAATCTGCATTCTTGCAGGATCTAAACTAAACACAAGTGCGCACCACATGTATGTAGGGCACTTTAAGACAATGCTATATCAAACTAAACCGAGTTCAAACTAATCCTCAATGAATACAATACACATCATACAAAGAGCAGAGCCAATCAAATGCACAAAAGGAGCTTGAGTCAGTTGTTATCAGTAAGGTTGACGGAATTGAGCATGATTTTATTTTTAAAGCTTTAGAAAAATGTGGATTTAGTGTTAATATAATAAATTGGATAAAAGCCATGTACAAAAACAATGCATCGAAAATAACGATAAATGGGGCCCTCACGGGGAATTTCATGCTTGAACGCTCAGTAAGACAGGGTTGTCCCCTGTCCATGTTACTCTACGTAATCTCGATAGAATCCTTGAATATAAACATTAAAAATAACTCTAATATTCAAGGAATTAAAATACCAAATACGAAAGATGAATTCAAAACTATCTTGCATGCAGACGATTGCACGAACTTTACCAGAGATGAATATTCATTCAAACATTTACAGGATGAATTCTCAAAATTTGGAAAAGTCTCTGGCTCAGCTATAAATCACAACAAAACGGAAATTTTATTAATAGGTAACTGGAGGGGAAACCACCCAGGTCTCCCGCCAAACTTGATTAGAACTCATGTCAAAGCGATAGGAATTTATTTTGGACTAAACTGTATTCAAAAGAACTATCTTGAGTTAATAACAAAATTAGACGCACAGATCGAGACTTGGTCGCATATGAAGTTCAACTTAATAGACCGAATACAGATCACTAAGACCTACATGTACAGTCATTTGGAATACATTTTGAACACAACTCACTTAACAGAAGCCATAATAGGCACTACAGAAAGAAAAATTACGAGCTTTATTTGGGACAATAAAATACACTATTTAAAAAAGAAATATATATGTAGACCCAAGACTGGGGGGGGGGGCGGATTAGACCTCCCTAATCTGAGCATAAAGCAGAAAGCCACCATTCTTAACAGATTTAAAAAACTAAATGGAAAACCAACACATCCTTGGGAAGCAATAAATATTTACGTATATGGGTATTTATGTAATTTTAATAAAGAAATTTATATGAATAATGTGTTAGTGAAACTGTTAGAACCACCTGCATCATATAGAAGAATAAAAGAATTAATATATAGATATAGGCATAACAATAATTTATGGGATAAAAATAATGACATTTATAAACTTTTAAACTAATCTTTTACTCAAGAGAAACATGAAATTGAATTTAAAAACCCAGGATTGAACTGGAATTTAATATGGAAGAATTGGGCAGGCATAAAGTCGCCTGCCATGCAACGTAGGCTATATATTTATCTCCACGATAAATGGCTTACAGGGGAAGTAGCTTTCAATAGACATTTAGCTACAAAATTACCTAAATGTAGACTCTGTGGGAAATGTATAAATTCTAAAAAACATTTGTTACTACAATTTCCAAAAAATGAAATAGAAAGATCGAATATTAAAAATAAAATTAGGATAAAATATGGGAATAATGAAATTTCACAACTACTATATACAAATGATATAAAGGATAGTAAATTATATAATGAATTAATAGATTTTATTAATAAAATTATGAAAACCATACGTGAATATGAATAGATATTTTGACAACTTTTTAGAAAAAAAGGAATTTCTCTATAATATATGTTTGTAATACAATATACCTGTGGGATCTGTTTTAAAAAAAATTTACAGTTAACATCTATATATAAAAAGGTTTATATATAGGTGCCAAAGCTACGCGACTCACGTGTGGTAGCACGGACCGTACCGTATCTCCCCATAGCAAAGTAACACTAAGCACACACACTCACTCTAATACACATATGATCTACACTACAATCTTTCTATCTTCTCTTAACACACCATAAATACAAAAAGGTTTCAAGGACCAGGAAGCCGGTATCGATCTTATATCACAACCGGCTTTCCGAGTCAAAAGAAACCAATAAAACTAAAGAAAACTAAGAAGAAAATTTAATTCATGAAGCCAGCCCAACAAAAAAAAACAACGAAATAGCGTACACAACAAATAGCAGTAACATATAGCAAACACTGGGCAACATAGATCCTTGGCAAGGATCGCAAAATTTTAAGTATACTCTGACTCCAGCCTGGGATAAAGAGTCTTTATTTAGACTAGAGTAGGAAAGGTGTATAAACCCTAATTCAAAATTTATAAAAATGAAATTTATAAAAATAACACACATAGCACATTCACCTTAAAGAAACAATAACACATAAAAATGTTTAACTTTCGGAACTAGGGGGTCCCTCAAATGATGATAATTCTGAGAGGGACCACACCAATAATCAATAAGGTTGCACAAAAAATTGAGAGCCCATGCAAATGCTGAAGGCAAAGCAAACATGAAAATAGTCACTGGAAATTCACCAGATTGAAACACGATGCCTTTGTCAAGCACATCACCACAACCTAATACATACTTGCAGTATAAACCAAAATGTCTGCTGTTACGTGTCTAGGCTCGTACAAAAGTAACAAGAAAAGGGTGAAGCCAACAAGCTTTGTAAAATTTAACAAATATTTTATTTCCCTAGAAAAACAAGGTAAAAATAAGAAAAAGGACTTACGATTTATAAATCAAATCCAAAAATTAATCCAAGAATTAAAAAATATAAGTCCTATCAATACAAAGTTCTAAGTGAATCACAGTTCGAATCCCGATGAAATTCCAAGATGGAAGGCGATGACGTCTTCGATTCTCTGCTTTGTCCGGACGTGTCAACAGTTCTTTGTTGAATCACAAAGAAATAATATTCCAGTTTAGAATTCCAAATAATTTTCAATAAATGTATTTGAGCAAGAATTCTGTGACGGAGCACTTATATGCATGTTTTCCAGAGAAATGAATTACTAATTCTGAAAAATAGAACAAATTCAACTCGAACTGGTCACAACAAAAGACCTTTGAGCTTCAAAAGGTTAAAAGCACAACTTCCTAGATTCTTATCATGAGTATTAAGCCCATCTGAAATGCAAAACAGATTCCCGGATGGGGTCACGTGATCACCTCTCTACCGAACAACGTAGCAATATTATATGCCTAAAATCACGTACTCTGGTATAGCTTTAACTAAAATCAATGATTTTTACTCTGGGAAAATAAAAATAAAAATAGTTGTTTCCATAGAACTGCCTTACTTGTCCTGAGTCAAGGTCAGCAAAATATACAAAGTTTCAACTACTGGTTGTTTATCAGGTCAACAGAACTGAATTGAATTTCTAAAAAGAATCAAATCTAGTAGACAAAATTAGCATTACATTAACATGTAATGGAATAAAATAAAATATTTAAAACTAACAAACGAATAATTAAATTACATATACATAACACTTTCCCCATAAAGAAAAAGATTTATAAAATGAAGATTTCTTTTTACCATAGATTAATTATATGAGGCAAAAAAATTACATAAGAAGAACTCTTATGAATTATACAAAGTGTACATGAAATAATATTTATATACACAGGAAAGTGCGTCTGCTATTAAATGGTCTTTTCTCTTGATGTGCCTGATGTCAATATTATATTCCTGTAACAACAAACTCCACCTTAATAATCTTTGATTCTTGTATTTCATCTTGTCGGTAAAAGTAAGAGGGTTGTGATCACTATACACAACATCGGAGAAGTAGCTGAACTAATGTAAACTTCAAAATGCTGTAATGCCAAAAATCAAAGCCAAACATTCCATCTCGATTGTTAAATAATTCCTCTGGTGCTTATTTAATTTCTTATAAAAATTGCGCACTGGATGATCAACACCATTTCTATCTTCTTGAATCAATACTGCTCCAACCCCAACATCACTTGCATCAACAGATAGATTAAAAGATTGACTGAAATTTGGAGCTGTAAGAACTGGTGCACTTTTAAGTATGGCCTTTAACTTGTCAAAAGCCTCCTGACATTTTTCAGTCCAAAGAAACTTGGTTTTCTTGCTCAATAAATATGTCAGGGGTTCAGCAATATTAGAAATTGGAACAAAATTTCCGATAGTATCCAGCCATACCTAAATATCACATCAGTTGCTTTTTACTGACAGGCACAGGGAATTTAGAGATAGCCTTGACCTTAGCGTCTATAGATTTAACTTGTCCATGTCCCACAATATGTCCTAGAAAAGTTACACAAGCACGGCAAAACTCACTTTTGGATAAATTAATTGTCAAACTTGCATCAGTGAGTCTGTCAAAGAATTTCCAAACTGTTACTAGATGTTCTTTCCAGGTGTCGTTGTAGATGATGACATCATCGATGTAAGCATCACAGTTATCTAGACCAGAAGTAATAGAACATTGAAAGGTACTTGGCGAACCCTTCATCCCAAACGACATTACTTTATATTGATAAAGTCCATCTGGGGTCACGAGTGCTGAAATTTCCTTTGCCCTTTCCGTTAGTGGAATTTGCCAAAATCCTTTCAGAAGGTCAAATTTGGTGACGTACTTGGCATTTCCAATTTTATCTATGCAGTCATCAATTCTTGGTAATGGAGATGAATCTGTTTTTGTCACACTGTTCACTTTCCTATAATCAGTGCACATACAGAAAGTTTTATCTGGTTTCAGAACAAGTATACTTGGTGAACTCCAGTTACTTTTACTGGGCTCTGTGAAATCATTCTTCAACAAATACAGAATTTCTTTTTTCAAGTATTCCTGTCTTAGAGAGTTCATCCTGTATGGGTGTTGTTCACAGGTCTGAATTTACAATTTCAACGTCATGAAAAATTTTGCTTGTTCTCGTAGGAACATCTGGAAATAAGTGCTCATATTCAAACAAAAAATGTTTAAGTTCATTCCTTTCTTGTTGTTGCAAATGTGAAAGTTTCTGGTCCAGATTATTCACAATTTCCGAATTCCGAAGATTTGTCACTCCAAATTCAGTAGAGTCCGATTGAATTCCTGCACTTAAATCCTCAGTGAGTGGGACAGGTACAACTAAATTAATTGCATGATTTACCTGGCTATCTCTCTCAGTATATTGGTACTCCTATAATTTATTTACATCAGAGTACTATTATTATAATTTAACTCATTCATTTTCTTCTCAACTTTGTAAGGGCCGTAATACCTAATCTGAAGAAAATTTTTGAAGAATGAGCAAGAGAGAAAGAACTCTATTACAAGATTCAAATGTTCCCCTCATCAAAGTTCTGTGAAACCATAATTTCACTTTTGACTTGAATTGCTGGTTGCCAAATTCAAGCATAATTAACTGGAAAATTCCAGACATAAAATTTGACCCTTGACCAGATTGGACAAATTTGGAAGGCCAAATTGAGTAAAAAACTTTATCAAAGCTTTTACTATCGTTTAAGTTTAATATTTCTCAAAGGAATTCCCTCTGGGAATCTTGTTGACGCACACACAATGGTCAACAAGTATTAGTTGCCTGACTTGTCTTATGTAAGGGACCAACACACTCTACCATTATTCTGCTAAATGGTTCATCAAATGCAGGAATAGGTTGTAGATGAGCCTTAGGTATCTTCTGATTGGGTTTTCCTACCATCTGACAAGTATGACAAGATATACAGTAATTACAAACATCACTTTTGATTTCTGGCCAATAAAAGTGATTCAATATATTGTGATAAGTTTTATTAATTCCTAAATGACCAGCCAAAGGAGTTTCATGGGCCAGACTAAGTATTTCCTGTCTCTGATTTTGGAACTACAATTTGATAGTTCACTGTCCGCTCGTCACCAGCAGATACCTCGGGAGGTCTCCATTTTCTCATAAGAATTCCATTTTTAATGAAATAACAGACAGGTACTTCAGTGGCTTCAGTTTCACTAATGGCCCTTTGAAACAAACAGGAGATCTCAGGATCTTTTTCCTGTTCGTTTGTCACCCTGATTAGAAAAAAGAGAATGAGTAGTTAAAAGAGGATCACTGTGATCAATATCTTTTGATTGATCCAAACAAGGAGTGAAAGTGACCTCATCAAAAGCCTGACCAATACATGTGTCAGCTAAAGGAATACTTTCCTTATCGAAATCATTCTCAAGAGCTTTCTTTGTCATAACTCTAGTAACTGCACAAGCTGTGTATAAATCAGGGAATTCTTTTTCAATTGGATCGACTTTCTGATCCAAACAAGGCTTGTCAGTTACAAGTGGATTAACCACAACCTTGTCTCCAGCCAGGTCGCTGCCTAGTAATAAATGAATGCCCTGAACGGGTAAAGAGGACACTATTCCGACTGTCACGGGTCCCGAGACTAAGTCTGATGACAAATGTACACCATGGAGAGGAACATTAACAAAGCCGCACTCTACTCCCTGAATAAGAACACTCACATTAGAAGAAGACTTCTCAGAAAAAGGCAAAGTACCTGATAATAAAAGACACTGAGGAGCTCCTGTGTCCCTTAAAATTTTAATAGGGATAGGATTGGCCAAATCACCCAAGAGTGATATAGAACCCTTCAACATGAATGGTTCATAATTCTCCATAATAAAATCAGACTAGGGTTTATGAGACCCAACAAATGTATTGCTTTCAATACATGACCGTGACCTTGACCTCTTAGAAATAAGAGCATCTGGGATAGGTCTGTCTTGATTCTGATACTTATATTTCAATTAGAAGCAATCAGAAATAACGTGTCCTCTCTTCTTGCAATAGGCAAACGTAGGAAGAGACAAGGATTTTTGATCAAACTTATCAGAAGCTTGATTTTTAAAAGTTGTGCCAGTTTGAGTTTTAGAAGGGCTGATATTAGGCTAATACCTTTTTACCAGAAGACTGCTGAGTGGAAGACTTGCCTACAACAGGAACTTTATGAGTTAAGAAATACTCGTCAGCAGCAAGAGCAGCATTTTCCAAGGTTGCGATCTTATGCTCATCAAGATAAGTCTTAATGTCACTATGGACACAGTTCTTGAACTCTTCAAGTAATACAAGTTGTCTAAGACTTTCATAATCTTGTTCAACTTTCTTAGCCAAGCACCATCCATCAAATAACTGCTCTTTTTCTCGTGCAAATTCGACATGATTTTGTCCAACTTCTTTTTTATAGTTCCTGAATTTTTGCCGATAAGCCTCAGGGACTAACGCATAACCCATTAAGATGCATTCCTTAACCAGATCATAGTCAGCACTTTGCTGTACTGACAGGGATGCGAAGATATTTCAGGCTTTGTCAAAAAGTACACACTGTAATAATTGAGTCCAATGCTCCCTTGGCCATTTCAAATTTCAGCAACTTTTTCAAAATTAGGAAAATATTTGTCTACTTCTTTTTCGCTACAAAGGGGGTACTAACCTAAAATTCTTAGTAATATCAAAACTTGAATTTGTATGTGAAGTGTGAATGTGCTCTTCACTTGTCAGCTCCATTTCTTTTATTCTAAATTGATATTCCCTCTCTTCCTTCTCTCTTTGCATTTGCATCTCTCTCTCTCTCTCTCTCTCTCTCTCTCTCTCTCTCTCTCATCTAATTGCATATGTTCTTTCTGTAACTGCATTTGTCTTTCTCTCTTTCTTCCAATTGCATTTGTATGTTTCTCTCCTGTCTCACTCTCTCTCCTCTTTTTCAAATTGTAACTGCATTTGTTTCTCTTTATCTTTCTGAAGTTGCAGCTTCCTTAACTCTAATTCCATTTTGTATTTTAAGTTTACTTTTATGTCAAAGTCTGATACAGACTTACTGATCGAAACTGAAACACTTTTATCCAAAACATTCTTTTCTACCAAATACTGAACCAAAATGTTTTTTATTTCTTGCTTCGTTAAAGAAGCTTTTGCCTCAGAAAGATCGTATTTTCTGGCAAGTTCAAGCAATTCATCTTTTTTCAAACAATCCAACTGCTCCTGGGTAGGATTTGAAAAAAAAAATTTCCACTTTTGATGACATTGTAAAAAAGCCTGTTGATTTCACTAAAGATTGCAAACAAAATGTGAAATAATACTTGGTATTTTTTTTTTTTTTTTTTTTTAAATTTCTGAAAACTAGGGTTATCTAAATTTCAAAAAAAATATTTTTGCCAAAATTCATATATCCAAAGGACAAGGCCCCAATTTTCTTTTTTACGTGTCAAGGCTCGTACAAAAGTAACAAGAAACGAGTGAAGCCAACAAGCTTTGTAAAATTTAACAAATAATTGATTTCCCTAGAAAAACAAGGTAAAAATAAGAAAAAGGACTTACGGTTTATGAATCAAATCCAATGATTAATCCAAGAATTAAAAACTGTAAGTCCTATCAATAAAAAGTTCTAAGTGAATCACAGTTCGAATCCTGATGAAATTCCAAGATGGAAGGTGATGATGTCTTCGATGCTCTGCTTTGTCCTGGCATGCCAACAGTTCTTTGTTGAATCACAAAGAAATAATACTCCAGTTTAGAATTCCAAATAATTTTCAATAAATGTCTTTGTGCAAGAATTCTGTAAAGGAGCACTTATATGTATGTTTTCCAGAGAAATGAAATACTAATTCTGAAAAATAGAAAAAATTCAACTCAAACTGGTCACAACAAAAGACCTTTGAGCTTCAAAGGTTAAAAGCACAACTCGCTAGATTCTTATCATAACATGAGTATTAAGCCTATCTGAAATGCAAAACAGATTCCCGGATGGGGTCACGTGATCACCTCTCTACCAAACAACGTAGCAATATTATATGCCTAAAATCACATACTCTAGTATAGCCTTAACTAAAATCAATGAATTTTTACTCCGGGAAAATAAAAAATAAAAAGTTGTTTCCATAGAACTGCCTTACTGGTCCTGAGTCAAGGTCAGCAAAATATACAGTGTTTCAACTACTGGTTGTTTATCAGGTCAACAGAACTGAACTGAATTTCTGAAAAAAAATCAAATCCAGTAGACAAAATTATCATTACAGTAACGTGTAATGGAATAAAATAAAATATTTAAAAATAACAAACAAATAATTAAACTACATATACATAACACTGCCCTTAATGTTTGCATATATTTGAGTACATTCTGGTGTTATCACTGCAGCTTCCTCAACTTGTCTTTTTACAAGCACCTGATAAATTACAATAATAGCCTCACATGCTATTGCCATCCCTCAGTATGGTTTTATCTGCAACAGATGTGCATCATCAGTGTTAATAGCATTATCTTTATTTGCCACTGCCAAACATCCTGCTCACAACAATATGCAGTGTGATTATTAATAGAGAATAAAGGCGTCAACAATATGCAGTGTGATTGTTAATAGAGAATAAAGGTGTCGATAATAAAACTCTACAAATGTTGCTTTGCTATGTTATATTTGGTCACAATTTTATATTGGTGATAGCATTGTCTGCATCACTTATGTCTCCAAGCAGACCAACTCTATCTCCAAAGGCAATCTACAGCAGGCACATCCATTGTGAAAACATAACAAAAATGGCCTAAGCAACAAGGAGGTAAACGGGCTAGTTATTACATGGATGGCTCTTGGGTGATTAAACTCAATCTGCACTGTGTGTTACAAATATACTGCTTAAAAATCAAAACTTGCTTGCACATCAAGTGTCAATAAAGCTGGGTTAGATTGCATTAGAGTATGTATAATTCACTCTTCAGTAACCAGTATTTTAATATTCTGTCTTAAACTCACTGTGAGAGGGACTATTACATGGCCAAAATTTCAGCCAACTTGTGACACATGTAACAATAGGATCGACATGTGACAAAGACGGTTGACACATAAAGGGGCCTAATTACTACCAGGTAAAACCTTTTAGTCATCAGCCAGATACAAGTTTTATCACAAAAATAACATTGTTACCACTATTTCCATAGCAAACGACATTTTAGAAACTTGACAGACTCGGGGGTGCGAACTGACCTTGTTGGCACCACGGCAAACAGGTTTAAACTGATTTTACCATTGCTATGTAAACTTAACTGATGGCCAGCATAGCAATGTTAAAACTGCTTTTACTGCCTACATTCAAATCAGTTTATTAATGATCCTGCAGTCTCAGGCTTAACAGAGTAATGACATCTACCCATACAGGGAGTCTTTACTTCAGGCATAGATACTGATTTCTTTTAGATGGCAGTATGCATAACCAAGTATAGCATTCACCTTTATAAACCAAGTAGGTTAATGGGGATGGGGGCCCAAGCAAAATACATCATTTAAAGGCACACCAGATGCAATGGCTGGGTAGTCTTGGCTGCTCTCATAGGGTGCCAGGCAGTCTGGAAACCAGGATGTAATGATCGCTTTGCCAAAACTCATGGTCTGTTTGCACCCCCACCCCCAATAACAATGCCAAAATTTCTGCTGATTGGAAATGGAGTGTATGATGATATAGACAAAAGGTAATGAGCAGTGGTTAACATTTTAAGTGGATGATAATACAAGCCGAATAGAGAACAGGGTATACACATTATCCAGTTTAACTCAGCTCATGGGTTATGCTCTATGGTTAAACTGCACAATACTTGTGTCTTGTTGTTTATATATAAACTGACGTCTTTGTGACTGCAGATCTGCCTTTTGTTCAGTGTCCTCAGATATTCAATAATTCAATGTTGTGAACCCACAAAATGGACATGATATTGGTTTATTTTCAAAAACCACAGCAACACCTGTAAAGAATTTTACAGGACTGTAGAAAAAGACGTAAAATCATGATAATATAAAGGTTGTGAGATAGTTTACAATGCGGTTGTATTCTTACATTACATAACCTTAGTAGTGAAATGGTTCACTATTATGTTAGGTAAGGTATGTGGGTGATATTAAAGCCACTTGGGTATCTTGACAGTAAATCAGTCAAATCTGATGATTGACTGGCATCATTAATACAAAATTTAAAACCTGATGATGAAATACTTTGTCAAATTTGCTACAATTCTATTTAGCATCTTTTTTACAAACATTCTGGAAAGGATTTTTAGTTTTAGTAGTGGCTAACATATTTAATGGTTAACTGATGTAATTTGTATAAAATTTTAAGATATTTATTTCACCAAATTCTGCTTCATGACAGCAGTCACACTGGATAATTGGTCAGCATCCTTTGTACAAATCTGAAGGGTCCTCATGATGATACTGGTCAAATCTTAAAAAGCATTTTATGATAAGTTGTCTGAAAGGCTTTCTTTTATTTTTAGTAGCAGATTGGCACCATATGTACAACCATGATATTTTTTGCAACTTGAACTGAAATTACCGGTAGTTGAGTATTTTTGAAGAGGTAGTTACAGGCAGGAAGTTTTGATAGTTGTACAACTCACAACAGACACAAGACCATGCTATAAGCTCAATTAGCTTTAATGCCAAAATGTTTCAAATCTAATGAATAGTAAGAATGAGATAACAGAATAGTTTTAAAAGAACTTTATTACTCCAATGTAGAGAAATTTAAACAAAATTTTGTTAGTTGACACCTGCAAATTAATGAAGGAAAGCAATCAGAATAATCTGTGCTTAAATTATTAGTACTATTTAATAAAGCTTTTAACACCTGAACAGTACTTGTGACACAGCAAGATTCAAAATTTGTCAGAGACAAAGTTATTTTACAAATTATAATCGAGACATGGGTTAAGACAAAGTAAAGCAAATTGTTACAATGAAAAAGCATGATGCTTTGCTGAACGCAAGTTTTCACACTGATAAGGGGTCATCACAACACATAAATGTATTTATAAATGTTAACCAAATTCTATGCTTAATGTCTGTTCACATCAGAAACAATGACAAGTACAGGTTACAAAAAAGCTCAAATGGTACAGGAGATGTTAATTGCAAATACAATTTTCAAACATGGGAGAGAACTACCAATGTAACAAAACCAAAATTTATATGGGACAGCCTCTTGTCATGATTCAAACACATACCCAAATTCGCAAAGATGCCTGAAACAGTTCAGAAAATATTAACCAATGAAGAGTGTGACAAATGTACAGAAGGACACAATTTGTAATGAGCAGATACAGTGAATTCTTCCCTCTCTACCAATGTGAGCTTACAAAAGTTCACAATCATGAAACATGACTGACTTTCAACAGCTGTCCAGTTGCTGGATAGACGCTGAATTAACTAAGTTTCATTGCCCTATTTTAACAGTCATTCAAGAAGAAAAAAAATGCAGAAAAGGGTTTTTTATCCAAGACCACAACACTGGAGATCAAACATTGACTTAGATGCATGATGCCATCAAAATCAGCATGATAACTGTACCATGGTTCATTTCTATACCTTAATAAGCTTTCATGATATAAAGCATAACCAAAAAAACCCTTCAAATATGGACCTGTGACTTTGACATTGAGGATAAAACCCCAAACATGCAATGCAACAGCTCTTTTAGTTACAATCTGTAAGTATACCACAATGCATCCCTTGATTTTAAACAGTTGTTAGAGTAGAAAGGATAAGGGCAAAGAGGACTGAAAAAGAAACTACTGATCTGTGAATTTGACCTTATAACAGGACTCCAGATGTGGTATGCAACACACTTTTTTTGATGATGTACAATTACACCAAGATTAATCTCTTATCTCAAATGGCTTTCAAGTTACGGAGCTGAAGTGAAAGTGCAATGGAAATGCAAAATATTCTGCTGTGACCTTGAACTTTAAAAATAGGACACCTAATGTGGTACATTACCCACCTTCTAAAGATGGTAAGTATACTGAAAATGGCTTTAAAGTTATTATGCGGAATAGAAAATGTGATGAAAAACAAGAGATTTTATAGGACCCCCAACCTTTTAGTAATTGTGATTAAGTCAACCAAGTTTCATCTCCTAATCTCAAATGCATTTACAGTTATAGAACAAAGGGGAAAGTGTCAGACAGCTGGAAGTGTGGATTATGTGTTCCCCTCCCCCCACTTTACTTGTAAAAGGCATGGCACAACCAAAATGGAGATATCTTTCAAAATGCAGATTTGACAGATTTCATTTTAGGCAGGACATATTCTCAAGTCATGATAAATAAGCATACAAAGTTTAATGAAGATATCTCAAATGGTTCAAGAGATATTATGTAAACAAAAGTGGGATGGATGGATGGAAAACAACTCCAGTCTATTCCCCAAACTTACTTTGCAGGGGAGGGGGTAGGATGGGGGATTAAAAACATTATTGTTTAATTCACACTATTAGTTAAATCCTATTGATAACAAAGTGCTGTGAATGGTATAAGCCTGCAAATCTATGAATAGTCCCCTATTCTGGCACAAATAGGATATCGCTGACTGGAGATTACTAACAAACAAGTCTCAATGACCTTGACCTTTAGTCAAGGTATAAGCCCTTGAACTAAACTTTATATACATAAACCATTATTTTTACAGACTTGCCATAACCATGACCATGACCTTCTGACACCAAAATCTATTTCTTTCATATCCTAAATGTAAGACTTCTACAACATTTGTTCAAAGCCGATCCTTCTTAGACTTAAGCATTTGTCATTTTGACCCCAAACTGCAAACTCTGGTCAATGTGTCAAGTCTAGAAGTAAAGTTATTATGGAAAAACTGTTTTGGTTATTTCAGTCAAAGTGCCTTGGCTTTTGACCTTTTGACTCAAATATCAATAAGCTTCATTTTCCCAAAGTGTAAGCCATCCACAAAACTTTGGTGAAGGTATATGGTCAAGAAACCGAAACTTCTGTGAAGAAACCATTCTAAATTTATCTGCCACTGTGATTTGATTTTTGACCCCCAAATAAAAAGGCTTCTTCCTTGGACAAAATGTAAGTCATGCACAAAGTTGGTAAAGGTAGATGTTGTAAAACAAAAGTTCTTTTGAAACGAATATATGGTTTCTGGCAGATTGACAGACAAATATTCATAACAATATACTTTCTGTCTTTTTGCTGGTATATAAAACAATAAATTAAACTGGACTTTAATTATACTCACAACACTGATTTATCATAAAAACACTCAAACAATCTGTACAATTGTTGTTAAACAAAAATCCCAGGCAACCACCAAGATAAAATGGACAGTACTGTATGGTGATATATACAACAATACATACAAAAATTCTGATGCCAGTGAAAATCAATAAAAGGCATTTTTAACCTTGTGATACATTTTCAGTGGATTTCTTAATTCATTTAAAACATGTAATTTGTAATAATATGAACCTAAACTGTAAACAATACATAAGGGGAATATAAATATTTTTAAGGCAATATGTCATGATAAACTTGATGAAACATGAAAACTTTATTTTATCATATGATTTTGTAAAATTGTTCACGCTCATAGGTACATTAAGTTAGTGGATTTGCAGACTGGTTTAACTTTTCCGTATGTTATAATTTATATTAAAATGTTGTCATATTATTAGGAATTGCAGACTGGTTTAAGTTTCCATATGGTATTATTTTTCATTTAAATGTTGTCATATGATGGCTGTTTTGGCAATGACATATGTTGAATATTAATGGATTGGGAGATCAAACACTAAGATAGTAATACATCCGAGGATGTTCCCAAAGAAATAGTGCAAGGTATGTATATTGATGCCTATTGTATCATAACATTTGCATGACATGCAACTCTATAATCAAAAGATACCTCCGCCACAGAAAAAGTAACATTTCATTACCTGGCAACCATGTGGCATGTCCTAAACAGAAAACATTCTCAATCATGCAAAAACTAATTTTTTGATAAATTGACAGAAATGTATAAACACAATGGAGTATTACAGCGGATCTTCCAACTACTTGATTGGGATAAATTTTCTAAGCATAAAGGGTATTATCAATGAAAATATCATGTTTATTGTCTGAGCAGTTGAATAGTTGTTTGCTATATTAATGAAGTTTGTCTATTCCATTCTTTGCTTTCATGATGCTTCGTTTGTGAAAAACATTTCAAGTAAACCATCAGGGGCAGAATAACACATGATTTAGCAGATATCAAACTTTGCGTACCTATTTTTAATCCATAGTAAAATGGCTTACCATGATTCATAAGTGTCATGAGCAGTTCTTCTCTGTGAAAATTAAAGGTAGTAAAAATTCTCTGATTTTTTTAATAAGCAGAAAATAATAAAACAGGTTAAAAATTTTCTACTTGCTAATATTTACTTCAAGCCTTGAACTTATCTATAAAGAACATTTTAGGGTCCATAAAACTACGTCTTCTATAGACAGGAGTCCTTTGTAAACATATAATTTGCAATTACAATTAAAAAAAGGTTCATAAAAATTCATGTCTACTACAAAGGATGAAATGCATTGTGTAAAAGAACATTTAAAATGATGTTATAATTCTCATTAAAAATTGTTTCAATGCATATCTGAAAAAAAGAAGCTACAAAAATAACAATTATAATCTTTAAAATCATCTCTATGCTACAATCTCAGTTTCATAAACTAGTTTGGTGCAATCTGATTGAAGTCCAGATCTCAGACATAATGATCTTTCATACACAGATACAAAGTCATGTTCTGTTGACCTATATATTCATATATTCACCAATTAAATTAGAGCTTTCACATTATGAAACTGAAAAATCGTATTCAAAACATAAGTTTAACAATGAATCTTCCTAACATAAAATGCATTACCGCATTAGGTTACCACAAATTTGTGAACTAGGAATTCCTAAGGTTGACAAAACATGAAACTTTATCCATGTCTTTCCGATCTACTTATTATGAAAACCGATCTTGATTTCAATCCAACTGACTTTGGGGTAAATGAATAAGAAATATTAAGTAACTAAACATTCTCAAATATTGTGCAAAATTAGTAGCATAATATAGTTGTCAGGCAACCATGCAATTAAGTTAACATAGTGAAATAATATTTTTCTGGATATCATCTTTGTTGTTACTTTTTAGTTTAACGCCATTTCTCTGCGAAAAGATAGGCTATACATGGCGGCCAGTATGACTGGTGAAGGAAGAATCGGGGAAAACCCAAACCCATGGGAAGCTACCGGCAAACTTTCTCTCATACTCACATTAGCTGAGTGTGATACTCAAACCTATATGATTTTAGTGGCTTGCAAAAACTTTAATTTTCACGGGTACTTAAATCAGTGGATAAGGAAAGAGATTTTATAGTTTCCACATAAGGATCACTGTTCACTGGATCATCAAATTTGTGACTTTCAGCAACCATGAAAATTGTCACTCCATGAAAAGGAGTGAAATCAAAGAAATTCTTATTATTGACTCAGAGCACAAAACAATTTTACAGGCCTTCAATGGCAACTACTTACAGTTCTATAAAGCATATAAATTTTAATCTAAATGAATAAAGGACTGTATATACTCGCTTTAAGACAGGTCAAACTGCAAACAGCACAGACTCTGATCTGCCATCACATAATGCACTGGCAGATCAAAGTCAATGTTATTTGTTCCACTGATTACGCTTCTCAACAGCATAGACCCAGATCTGATATGATATTCAGATTACAGCTGTATCCTACTTGATGGCAATTACGCTCATCTCTGATGCTAACATGTATTCAAATTATTATCCATTCAGCATTTACTTTGTACAGTATAAAATAAAGGGCAAAATCCCTAACAAAACAAATTTAAACAAATACTGATACAAGCAACAATTTTTTTTATGAAAAGCAAACAATCTGGTGGGAAAGAGAGAACAAATGTGTCCATTTGGACAAACAAGAATCACATAATATACAGGTCATAAACAGCTGTTCACTGTTACACTGTTATTTTGCCCACATCAAATAATTCAAGTTACACGTTTTGAAAGTTAAACATATAAACTTAAAGGTCAGGGAGACCTGATAAAACTCTCAGACTCCTCACAAAGTGACAGCAGTATTGTACTTGATATATAGCAAGTAATTTTTTTCCTTGATGAAATTTACTTACTATGAAAAATATTTCAAACTTGAAAAGCACAGTTAATTTTTTCACTAACTTATTATGACAAAGTCTTACACTGCATTTCATGGACTCGGTGTAATAACAGTGATATAAAAAAATCGTTAGTAATGCATCATCACAACCTGTCATTAGCAATCAGCCCAAGTTTACAAACAATTCACATACTTGAAACTCAGTTTATTTAAAAATCATTGATCAATCAGATGTCAGAACAGAAAGTGAGAAATTTTTGTAATCTCAGGAATAGTCTTCCATATTCCACACCATTTCAAGTCATCTTCAAAAACAGTGCATGGCATGTATGTTTATGACATAACAGTCTTGTTTTGGGGCATTTGGGGGTGTACATCGTTGACATGGTGTCAGTTTGAGTAAAACCACAATTTTTAACTGAAAATCATAAACTACAGACTATTATCACCATTACAACACTTTGTTCTTTGGGAAATCTGTCTGTAATTACTTGTGACAATATTACCTGGATAGTAACAATGTTGCAATGATGCCCAAATTTCTGACAGTGCATGTATACTTATGATTACACTGCTGCAAATTTTGACCTCTGGCCTTTTGGAGAATGTGTTAAACATATTTTACCATAGATCTCTGTAGAAGTGTGTTACAAATTCTGACTTTCAAACTAATGTTAAGAGTTAATCCACATATGTGTTAGAACTTTTGACCATGTGTACTGTGAAATAGGGAGTCCAGAATATCTGATAATGATGAAAGACAATGGCTCCTCACAGCACTTTCCTACTTGTAAAAGTAACATGTGACCTTTACATCTACTTAAGTTGATATGACTGAAAAATTGTTGAAGTTACATTAAAAATCCAATCCAAATCCACTTTTGTTGAAAAAGTTATTAATCACATTTTTACATATCAAATAAAAAAACACAACCAATTAAAACATGCAAATAGCATAGGAATAATATCATTATATTTTACTGCCACATGATACAGCTATCAGTGTTATACTACATACTGTACAACTGCACTATATATATATATATATATATATATATATATATATATATATATATATATATATATATATATATATATATATATATAAACTTTCCAGCACAAGTTAATGGGTAATCTAGTGGAAGTCAAGGCTGGAACAAATGGACTCTTTTTTTAAATGCTACGTTCCTTGTCAGCCATGTTGAAGTATACAATACACGCACCTCCTTTTCCTACATATTTTGAATATAGTTTCATATCAGATATTGACTAAATAACTGTGTCCTGGCTCCATTTACATGTGACAAATGTTCACAATGAATATATTCTGGTGGATGTTTTTTTCATTTTTTGCTGTTTATAATCTGAATTTAGATCTTCTTAGAAACTGAAAATCACACTGATAGACCTTCATACTGATCCCCTAAAATGGCTGACAAAGGGAGATAATACTGCCAAAATGAAATGGGTCCAATATTACATAAGGCATTGGGTAATAGAAGTGGATGTGGGTGACAGGTTATCAAATAACGGACATGGATTTGGAGCCTTATAGTAAATAAGATCAATCACACATGATTTTCAGATGATAATTTAATGTTGAATGCATATGAAGTTAGAATCAGATTGGCACTGACAGATGACACTGTCAAACACAAACCAATTTCAGACATAGGTTCTACATAATGCACAGTTCAAGCTGCAACTTTTGCCATGATGCACCATATATGAACAGCACTAGATGTAAAAATTTCTTTCAATATGAGCAAGTGGGTGATGAAATTCATCTGGTAAATATCAGTTACCTGTATGAAGAGACTCAATACAATTTTAATTTACCATATATACTAATATATAAGTTGGGTCCAACTGCATACAACACAGACTATGAATTGCCATCACATAATGTGCCAAAACATCAGTCTGAATAGACTCAGAGTTGGGTCTGTGCAGTTTGCAGTTGGACTCAATTTATAAGCAAATATATATGGTATATGCATGTTAAAGTAAAACCAAAGCTCCACTGTTTTGCAAAAGCTGATTTTATTTCTAGCAGCAATTCACTTTCTGATATATAAAATCTTTCAAAAGTGAATTTTAAAAAATGGCTAAGTGTTTTAGGCCACTTGCCCAATCCCAAACAATTGGATAACTGGTGATGTCCAATACTGTTTATGACAATAACAAAAAGAAGTTGAAGTTTTACTGCTCTAAATGTAAATCCTAGTAACCTATCAACAGGCTTACTAAAAATCATCAACAGGCTTACCAAAATTCATAGTAGAACTGATAAAGAGCCAAGCCAACACAGACCATATACATGACTGAAATATTCAAATATGCAGAATTTAAAAAGTAAATTTGTTGCCACATTGTGAAGTCTTTATTCAAGGATTGCACATGAAAATATACCCCACTAGCTTAACAAACCATATTATCAACAACAGCCACCCCCTTCAGGTTCTCCCTCAGCAAGATGCACTCTCTCATCTGCACGAGCAAATCCAGGCTTTATACCATCCCAGCCTTCTTCTATCTTGATTCTTTCCTCCTTCAACAACCTGTAAATGTCTTTGGCCATGATAAGGAATGCTTCTTCAACATTTTGTCCATTTTTAGCAGAGGTCTCTATATACCTCAATCCATTCAACTGAGCGAATCTCGAGCCTTCGCTAGAGCTGACCTGCCTATCGCTATCCCTATCACACTTATGCGCAATAGCCATATAAACTGCCTTGTGTGGCTCTATATGGAATTTGGCTTCCTCAAGCCAACCAATTACGTTTTCAAAGCTGGCCCTTTTCGTGATGTCGTACATTATCATTACACCCACAGAGTTCCGATAATATGATCGAGTAATTGACCTGAAATATACAACAAATACAGGCTTGCATGAAAAAGACTTTGTCTCAACATGAAAAGTTA
>JAECUM010045725.1:0-10000 GCA_016617855.1 Megalonaias nervosa
TGGGTGTATTATGTGTTCGCCAGAAAGCGTGGTTAACATTGTATATGGGTTCTTTTTCCGTGTATAAGTGTTCTTTGTCGCCTGATTGGTAAGAACGCTGAACTATACTGTTGATCGAGAATTTCAGGTTCTAATTACGATCGCGGTAAAAATGTTTGTTCCTTACTAAATGAGGAGACGGTCGAGATTATATTTGTTGCACACGATATGAATGTCAATTTTGACGCTGACTATCGATGTTAATTACCTACACGTCACGAATAATTGTTTGAGACTTAGTCAGGTCTAAGACAAACTCTAAGCCTTCAAGGCTGTCTAGGGGTTCATTTGGAGATGCAAATTCACACCACTTTAATTAACACTAAGTGGATCGTAAGAACATATGTGCGGCAGCTTAAGAAGCAAAAAGCCTAATCTCAAAGAAATACTGTTCAGAGCACATCCTGAGCGAGACTGTTTCAGTTTATTTGAGAAAATCGGGTATTTTCAGCTTCGCCCTTGAAAAAAATGAATATTAAATCATTTTAAGGATACATAAACTATATGAAACATGGACGTGGACAATATCGCATTGAATCTTTATGAAATAAAAGACCTACAAATCAGCAGTCATAAACTTCATACAGAATTAAACGTCAATTTGGTAAAAGAAAAATTGGAACAAATCAAACAGCAACATGAAGAAAGATGCTATACATTGTAGGCTGAATACTGGCATGTCAACAAACTACAGCCATACAGGACAGAGTCATACGTGACAGTAGAAGTATTGTTATCGTTGTCGAGAATAGCGGAAACTGTTCGTCCTTACTGGGTCGAACTTAAAAAGCGAGTGTGACGACGAAGTCTTAGACGACGTGAAGTAAAACTAAGAGCGTGTAATTACGCCACAAACGCCGCGTACCTATAAGGACGTAGTCATTCTTTAATTTTTTTTTTTTTGTTTTGTTTTTTGGTTTTTTTTGTTTTTTTTTTGTTTTACACTTTTGCGGAATCAGTATCCAATTTTAGTCAGTTCTGGTTCTTCAATGTGTTAACATTTCTCATCTTGGTCATGACAAGATCTGAGTTCATCTGCGGTAATTGCACTGTCGTCCAGCGTGTCCGAATATAATTTGGAGATCCTTGATAGACTGCTTTCCATTGCGGTCATAATATGTTATGCTTTCGAGTCCGTGCATGCAACCGGATCGTTATTTTTGATAAGGCCCCGGTGATAATCAAAACTGTACTTATTGCAGTCCTGACAGGGGCTCTGGCGACTGTTGACTAGGTTGCTATTCCTGCGACACCAAAGCCAACCGTTGCCGCTGCCGCGATTCTACACGTGGCATCGACAATAATGTTTAATCGTCCATATCGACCGAGCAAGCCAACATGCTAGCATATTTCAGCTCGTAACTATTTTTCTGCGTCTTTGAATTTATTACGTCTATACTCCTGTGTGTCCATCGTTAACGTACTCATTTTACTAGTGATGGCAACAATTGCCTATCATGTGTGAAACTCCGCGAACTCTGCGGCACATTGATTTTTTCAATCATATATTACATATTATATCAATTTATATTTAATTATTATTTATTTTACAAAGAGGCCCTCAAGAGCGATTCATGCAAAATCGAGTAAAATCCCGAAAAACACGTCCGATCGAGAGTTGTCAGGAGAGCCACACCGGGGTTGTACAAATTAAACTTGAGAATATAGAGGCACTCGCGTCGGAAATGGTTGGGTCACCTAACGTGCTGCTATGTATTGCCGCACTCAAAAATTAACAAATGGCGAGCGTGAATGAGAAATTGATCTCGGCAATTAAAAATAAGTAGCTCATAGGAAACCAAACTCCCGCCAGCGCGAAAAATAAAAATGCAGCTCTCAGGATATTTTTCGGAACATAAATAATATGCGCGCAAGTTAATTTTCCTGTGCAAGATTATATTCTCTGTGTGGGATTTCTTTTGTAAAGTCGTTACCGAGGCACTGTAGTAATCCACAGTTTTCCACCATCAAGTCTCAGTTCAGATACGTATTCGTCAGCAGATCGTTTTCTTAGATGTTTGTATATATTTTGACATATCAAAGACCTGTACAGAAAATCATTTTTTATACTTACATTTCGCATTTTACCAAGTGGAAATGGTATGACGCTATTAATAGCTTCAACAATCTTTGCTTGACAGGGGTGTCTTCTTGTGTTTTTAATGGCATTAAGAAAAAAAAAAACATTTGTTTATTTCAGCTGTTATTAAGTATTAAGTAGTCACTATGAATGGGTGGTGTATCACATGGAACTTTGATTCACTTATTTATCCATTGATAATATGGGGGCCCCGAGTGGCCGAGTGGTCTAAAGCACTCACCGATACGGATCACTGCCATCTCACCTCCGTCTGCGTGGGTTCGAGTCTCGGGCTCGGCCAATGTGGGTATGTGAGAAAGCTTGCCGGTAACTTCTCGTGGGTCGGTGGTTCTTTCAGGGGTTTTCCCGGGTTCTTCCTCCACTATTAATACTGGCCGCCATGTATAGCCTATCTTGTGCTGAAAAACGGCGTTAATCCCCACAACAACAACAACAACAACAACAACAACATTGATAATATGTAGTTTTTGTCAATATTGTTCACCATCTTTACTGCACTCTTATGTTAATAACCTGTCCATGTATGTTCAAAACATTTTAGAAATCAATCTCAAAATCCCCAAATCAGATCTTTCATTTGGAGAAGCTAAGTTACCGAAATATAGCAATATAGGAGAGCATCTAGGTCATCGAAATATAGCAGTCTAGGGGAGCAGCTAGGTCAGTGAAATATAGCAATCTAGGAGAGCATCTAGGTCAGTGAAATATAGCAGTCTAGGGGAGCAGCTAGGTCAGTGAAATATAGCAATCTAGGAGAGCATCTAGGTCAGTGAAATATAGCAGTCTAGGAGAGCATCTAGGTCAGCGAAATATAGCAGTCTAGGAGAGCAGCTAGGTCAGTGAAATATAGCAGTCTAGGAGAGCATCTAGATCTGTGAAATATAGCAGTCTGGGAGAGCATCTAGATCAGTGAAATATAGCAGCTAGGAGAGCAGCTAGGTAAGTGAAATATAGCAATCTAGGAGAGCACCTAGATCTGTGAAATAATGCAGTCTGGGAGAGCATCTAGGTCAGTGAAATATAGCAGTCTAGGAGAGCAGCTAGGTCAGTGAAATATAGCATGTAGGTCATTTAAGTATAACAGTCGAGGAGAGTTCTAGGTCAGTGAAATATAGCAGTCTAGGAGAGCATTAAGTCATTGAAATATAGAGGTCAAGGAGAGCATGTAGGTCAGTTAAATGTATCAGTCTTGGTCAGAGAAATATAGTAGTCATGCAGAGCATTTATGTCAGTAAAATATAGTGTAGGAGAGCAAATAGATCAGTGAAATATAGCAACCTAGGTTGGATAAGTACGTCAGTCTAGGAGATCATCTAGGTCAGTAAAATGTAGAAATCTAGTTCAGTGAAATATAGCACCACGGGGGAGCAGATAAGTCATTGAAATATAGTAGTTTAGTATGACACTTAGGTCAATGAAATATAATAGTCTAGGACAGCGTTATACCTGTGAAATATAGTAGTCTAAGAAAAATTCAACGTTAGTGAAGTATGGTAGTCTAAGAGAGCAATTCGGTCAGGGAAATACCGCAGTCGAGGATGGCATCTAGATCTGCGAAATGTAGTAGTCTAGTAGAAGAAAATAAAATTTAAACATCCTGAGGTTTCTTGATCTTAATATATTTCAGACTGTCAAAGTATATGAACCTGAAGCTTGAGCCTTTTTATGATGATAAAGGATTTGAGATGACATTTACTGGTGTTTAGCAACTTTGAATTCTTTTCTGTCTTGTGCTAAATTCTGAATTCATCGTTCTCTCAAAGTCGTCAATTTCTATTTAGAGTGAAATCAAAGACAAAATATTATAACTTGTTCTCATTTATCTATTTATATGCTCAATAGTTTATGTTATCCGTGAAATAGACGGAGAAAATGTCGAAAATGTGCGATAGGATAAGACTAATACAATTGTTTAGTACAAATCCCATCAATGTTTCAATGAGGAAGATTTATGGCACTGATTGCTGCCTCAACGTACATTCAAATTTAGTTTGATGCATGTGGATCATTAAAAATTCTAATATTTTGGGGAAAATAGCGAGCTTAGGGAACTCTGTTGGCTTAGAGTTATGGCCATCACGGTACCCGTAATTTGCTTTCTGGATTACATACAGATGCGTTATGTTGTGATTATTCAAGATGATGGTTCAAAAACTTGATATTTTAAAGCATTGTGCATGCATGTGCATGTGAATGCAAAATTAGTATCGTATATTTCTCAGGGATATGAAATGTACCTATTAGTCGAGAGACTGATTGTGATCGGAGATACGTAATATACCTGTTAGGTAACAGACCGATAACTGTGACGGGAGATATGAAATGTGCGTATTAGAAGAGAGACTGGTTGTAATGGAACATATGAAATATGCCAGTTAGACGACAGACTGATGAGTAAATTCGCTGTTTTTCGTTTTGTTAGTTGTATTATTGATACGTTTATTTGCCTGTGTGTAGTCTCTTATATTTATTTATGTATTTATTTATTTATATACTATTTATCAATGTCTGTTTGTCTGTGTGTACGTATATATGTATTGTTGCATGTATGTATGTCTCAGTAGTACGATGGATGGATTTAGTTTATGCTTGGTGTTTTATGGCACAGCAGCACCAGTAGGTTACTTAGCTCTGATGCAATTGGAGTAAAGAGCCATGTCCAATGATCCGATGTTAGGAACATGGATGAATGAATGTGTTCACATAATAGAAATTACCCTGATTGAATATCAGCGTGTTCCTATGACCACTCGTGTATATTGTGAAATTTTTTATCATATGTATTGTGAAATTTGTTATCATATCAAGTTCAGCTGTCATGAAAGGGCCAGGTCTCTAAAGAGCGGATTTAAAGATTGAAATTTCTAAATCAACAAATAAAAACACGTTCCATTGTGTTCTTTCTTTGAAGGATAAAATACTTGGTTTAGACAATCAATATGTATGAAGACTGAAAAGTTTTAAAATATTGCATAAATTCGAGAACCAGAAAATTAAATTATCTGCGACTTAGTTTAGATTAGAGATGATTCAAATAGTTTATAATTAAGTGTCTGCGACCTTTACAAATACAGAAAAGACAGGAAAAGAATACATACACTAGTACAAAGTACAAAAATAATTTATTTTCGTCGTATAGTTTAGCATCTAATAGCAGCATTAGTAACCCCATTCAAAATTAAATTTACATCTTAAGATATATAACAATAAATGTCACTTCATGCCTGTGAGATGTAATGATACAATTTACAATTTCCATTAAATAAAGCTTTTCACCAAGACTAACGTCAGAAGCAAGGAGATTTGGAATTAAAATGTATAATGTTAGCTAGGTCTGGTATGATGCAAACATAAATCATGTGATCACTTTTCTGTACGGTAAATAAAACAGAAATATTTCAAAGGGCTTTTTGACAGTAAATCGCAGACATTCAGCGGAGCGCATAAACGGTAGACATATCAAACAATTCCAGACAACGACAATGTTGAAATGGGGTATATAAGTAAAAGTGGCATCTGAGCACTCAAAATGTGAACACCATTCGCAAAGAAAGAACTAGTACAATTCTTAGCACTCAAAATGTGAACACCATTCGCAAAGAAAGAACTAGTACAATTCTTAGCACTCAAAATGTGAACACCATTCGCAAAGAAAGAACTAGTACAATTCTGAGAATGTTTTCATGTATTGTAAATGTACTTATTGTAGTGATAATCTTATTTTTGCACATTTGGAGCGCCAATTTAAGTGAATCACTTCATTTCATATAACGTAAAGGTAAAAGTAAAGGTTATCCTTGTACTAATTTATCATACGCATAAATATAAAGGGAAACAAGGTACTAATCTATGACTGCTCAAAACACCATTTTGTTGTTGTACTAAATCTTGAGTCAGAAAAACTAACAACTGAAGAGTTTATTATAAAAAGCAATAAGATTTTGATTGGTTGTTATTAGTTAGCATATATTATGACGTTTATTTGTTTGCTTCGTTTACAACACATGGACCCACTGAGCATTAGACTCTTAGATTCTTTAACAAATCCTTTGTTTGTTCCATACATGTTATTTAGTGTCTTATAGTACTTAAATGGTCAGTCGATTTTATGGTATCAAACACATATGAATACTCATAAACGCATTCAGATGGCCAGAATAAATTTTCTCTTGAAACATGCAGAGATGATTTCTTGTTTATTGTTATTTATTTATTTATTTGTTTGTTTTTTATTTACTGCTTTAGAAATCACTCTGGTATACTATCTTGTAGGTGTTGGATATTATATATGTGCATATGTTATTAATTTCTGAAATTTGCATGTAAGCTACGCAGTCCAATTATTTTGTAAATGATTGGCGTATTCATAAGCAAACTAAGCAGTTAGGAACTTTCCTGAGACAAAAAACCCACAGAAAATAATAAATAATTTATGCAAGGGATTCACGGAAAAACAACTTTATCATTTTAAAACATTGTATGTCATTGTACAATAATATAAGCCCTTGACTATGTTTAAACAGGGAATGTTAATTGCTGTTAAATATATCTAAAATATATCTTATCATTTATATTTACTCAAATGCCACCCCACCCCCTTTGTAAGGATGTACGCTCATAATATATTCTTGTAACTAATGAAAATGGTACTTCTATAATGTCCAAGACGAGATCGCTTTGGTGTAAATCTGTGAAATGTTTGTTTTATTATTACTTATTCTTATGAGTGATTCTGTTACATAATAATCAAATTTTCATCCAGATATGTCCGAAGTCTAAAGACTGGAGAATGACAGTTCGTGTTGAAATTAAGTCCTTCACATAAAAATCGGAATGACAATACGTGTCGAAAATTAAGCCCTTCAGATAAAATTCGGAATGTCCTGGCAATTGATGCTGATGGACTCACTTAGGGGTAACCATGACGTAACCATGACGTATCAAGCTAGCACAATATTCAACATAAACAACGTTGCATGAATTTGGCTTGTACAAGATAATATTTGATTCATCTACCAAATTAAGTACAGTGTATGAAACTTGTATCCTTGAAATCATGAGTAGTCGTCGCATTGAAAGCAGATTTCTGTGACTGGTACTCTGTTTGAATAACAACAGCTGTAAGCGGCAATACTGGTAGGTTGTGAATACACAGTCACCCATATTTTGTACAATAAATGTAATCTTGGTTCCTTATATCGGCATTTACCAGTTCACTTTCAGTGGCACATACTAATCCACACAGTCATTAACCAAATCCAGATACTAATTTGTGTCCAACAGTTTTCTGTTACTTGGTTTACTGTGATAAGTATGCACACTACTGCATCCATTACCTCGGTTGCTTTAAATATCACAGAAAAACTGCATTATCAGAAAAATAAATAACGTTTATTAATAATGATGCATGCACGTCAAAAGTTACGCGAGATTGTCATAGCAGCTTCCATCAAGGTGAACATTTCTGAGAAGGAAGTTGAGAAGCCAGAGGTTTCCGAGCATTTCGTTATGGGAAGACATAACTGTTCCATAACTAAAAAGTACGGCAAATATAAGTTGATCTGCGGAATATTATGCTGATCTGCAAATAGAGGAAATAAAATCTACATTAGATCAAATGAATACAAGGGACAATCTACGGTATCCTTCGAGGAAATCACTGCTTCTGAACATATTTTACCTGATCATCGTTATTAACCGTACTATTAAAGAATGTATTTTCTTCAAAACATAGCATACAAACAGAGAAGGAGCAGTTTAACTTCACGCAACAGCAGGTATATTTTTAAAGCAATACGTTTCATTCTTATATGATTCTGAACTCTTGTGAAAAGTAATGGCATTTATTACATTTAAATTATGTCCGATAGTTAGATTAAATGTACATTCAATAATATTGAACTGTCAAAGGTTCTTTTGTAGCAATGTTAGATAATTAATCAGTATGTAAATAGGCCTGATACGAACAGAAATAGAAGATCATATCTCTATTCCTATTGTCTACACAGAATTCAAAGAACGGAGATCAACTAGCTATTGACAAAAGAGATAGAAAATCATCTGTCTGTTCCTACAGTGTGTATAGAATGTGAGGAACGTAGACAGAAAATTGTAAGTCTATTCCTATAGCCTACATGGAATCTGAGGAACGGCAATAGAAAATCATCTACCTAATCTTACAGTGTACATATAATACAAGGACACCTTGTCCTAGAGAGACTGAATACAACACACGTTCGAAAGACACAGTTATTTCAATAATGACCTTTTGAAATTAAATGATTTATACTAACACATCTACACTAAGCAAGCTTGGAATAATCTCGATAAAAATTGGACATATTTTTGTGACAACACGTAGACAGACAGACATAAACACACAAGTATATATGAATACAACACTATTCAACAATTTCCACTCAAACCAGTCTGACACGCTCTTCAGTCCCTCGAAATGTTGCTGCCCATTGGCTAAACTCAAACATGGACTGAGATTGAACGTGGTCACAAAGAAACATCTTGAAGACTGCAAATGGGAACACGCGGTAAAATTGGCTTAAACGAGAAGCTCCTGTTCAAAATCGCACGTGAAACCCATAGTGGGTCAGTTTCTTTCCTTTCAGTTCGTACAGCTTCACTCTCATCCAGTGATATAAAGTTTATTATTATTGTTAGTAGTAGTGGCTGTAGTGGTAGTACTGTATCCGAATACGGATTGCGCTCTATGAAACCCGATCTCCTCGTAGTGGCGTAGTTAACTAATCATGTCAAGCAGCTTAGCACTAAGGCGCTGCAAAGCCCGTATCCAAACTAGTTCCTTTTAATTCATACTTGATATGTACCTTTAAATATTTACCCCTTTTTGATAAACATTTTTAGTTCTGGACAGCTTCTCCGTGCCAAATTGCAAATATTTATTGTTCTCTGCGTGACACTGTGTGTGTGTGTGTGTGTGTGTTATTTTCCCCTGAGGTCGAAATGTACCAGCTGGAGTTATAATAACTTTTTTAAAAATAAAAACCACCACCTGAGAATTTAAATTATATATCTTTAATAAGGACAGTGCCTAACCTGTATCATGACGTACGTCATGTGTGATGACGTAGCAATCTACGCGACCAGTGACATTGCAGAAATAAGATCAGCTATTGAAGCGGGATGTACATTTATAAATCAGTTTATAAAAGATAGTAATCATTTGTCCTGCAATTTACTTTTTAAGAAATTGTTCCACTTTCAGTTATTTCTCAATGCATGGTTCAACAGTTAGTAATTCATCATCATAATTGCACCGTAGCGAGGGAAAGCAAAGGTAAACTCCGAAACAGAGACTGCGACAAGTGGCATTTTTGTGATACATTGCTATGATATAATAGTCCTCGCGTGACGACATTTTTTGAGCCGACTGACATGTAATGGATTGTTTTATCTAATATTGCTATGCAATGTTGCCATGCGAAAATGAAATAATATAAGAATTAATGGGTATTGCGTCTTTATTGCCTCAGTTTTCGATCAACGTTAAAGGAGTTTTGACATGTTTGAAGCATCATGAAAATATTTTACAAGAATGCATTGGTACTTCAAACAAGTATCAAGAGGGGACACAAGTGAAATTATATGAAACAGAATAGTTAGTATTATTCCAACTACGAAATCAATCCAAATTAAAGATTTCTCTTGTTTTTACGCTTATAATTGATAAAAATTTTTAAATCTGTGTTAGCAATGCACCAACTGAAATTCCACAGAATCCTATGTGCCGCCTGTTTCGTTGCTACAGGTCATTGAAATCACAATTTACAAAGGTTTCCTACTAACTTTAATTCAAAAAGCTTCAAACTGGATTTAGTGTCACTT
>JAECUM010045725.1:15000-18913 GCA_016617855.1 Megalonaias nervosa
GATAAATGGGTAAACAACATATCTATATTATACTGCCATCATTTGTACAACAAACTTTGAAGGAGGGATAATCTTGCCGTTCAAAGTGTTGCGACCTAATTCCAAACATAAATCAACAAGATGTACAATATAAATTATATCCCAGTAAAGTTACGCGTGAAGGTACTAAGGAAGTATGTCAAGAGGATGGTATAGTGTGTTAAAGGAAAAGTCTTCAAATAATAATAATAATAATAATAATAATGATTATAAGAGTAATGATAATATAAATAATAATAATAATAATAATTATAAGAGTAATGATAATAATAATAATAATAATAATAATAATAATAATAATAATAATACACGCCGTTAAAAAACAACCAAGCATTCACCGTACTAAATGAAAGTATGTATATACATATATGGGAACCAAATTGAACGTACCTTCGTAATGCATGTCCTTCGCCATAGTACAACCTTTCACCTGTAGAGGAAAATAAAACAAATTAAAGAAAAGCATTTTCATGAGTTTCCAAATGCTCGAACGTTTGAGATCGTGTTTTTAAAGTTAGTATTTAAATCTTATCATTTCCAAATAACAATAAAGACGTCCTTAGGATATTTATTGCGCTTCTATCGCTTTTGCACGGTCTGAGTACACTGTACATAACAACGAAAACTGCAAAAATGCTAGTAGTAAAATTAAATAATCAATGTCTGGATGCTGTTCAACACCACACACCCACACACATACACACACATATTGGTATATATTGGTACATGAAAAAGTTGTGAAACTAAAATTACGAAAAGAATTCTAAAATGGAAACTTTTATGATTACAGTGTCTTGTTGGTGCTAGAAAGACTCGTTGGTGATTAAGTGTATACTGCTAATTTTATAATTTCAAAATGCTGACAACGTGGCTGGTTGAATTAAAGTTGTTATTAAGAAATGGTTACATGGAATGAATCAGATATACCCCAAATGTCATGAAGAAAGTAAGTTCATCTTTATTACAGAAAAGTCAATATCAATATACATGCATAATGTCCTAACGAAACTAGTTTGGCAATAAGGTGATAAGGCTACATGATCAATGAAAGGATGAAAATTAAGGAGTTTACAGTAGACTTCTCCAGAAGGATTTGATTAAAATCAGAGCAACAAGACTTATGTGTTTCTTTTCTACGGATATTATTAAGCAACAAATTGATATCAAGAGAAATAATACTCTAAATAGAGACTGAGTGATAAAGCGTATGGAACCTTACAAAATTTATATTTGTTCTGATGGTCCGGCTATGAAGAGGCATGATTGGCCGGAAGTTGTCAGCCATGAAAGCTTGAGGGTGGTCCATGTCTCCCTGACGTAAGTTCCGTAACGTCTCCATCTAAGGAAGAAAGATAATTATGAAATCAAAGAATGATGACCTTTGCGGCCTATAATTTTTACCAAAACCGTACCAAATAGTGTTCAGAATCTCTCTGGAACAAAAGATCAATGCATACCAATTTTTGTCATCGTCATCATAGTTTTCCTTCTCTTCTTCGGTTAAGTATGCACGTAGTTTTCTGTTAGTTTTTCTGTTCTTGATTCTGGTTGTGATTGACTAGATATCAGAGAGAGATTCATCTCTGCTATTTATTCTATATTTTGTTCTTGTCTCTATGGAAACACATTTTAAATATGTTTGTATTATCTGCCTAAACTTTTGTCATGTTTTAAATCAATGTCAATGACATTTGTACCGGACTGAGTCTTCGTGCTAGACTGGTATGCACTATATTAAATGATATTAAATAAAGCAGCAAGCTATAAAGCTATGACGTACTTGGTTAGATAATTTTATTTACATAAAGAATAAAATACCGCAAAAATAAACAAAAATTACAGAAGCGTAAGTATATTCGAATTAGATAGCGTGATTTTATTATGTAACCCCAGTTTTAACATGTTTTATACAGTTCAAATAAAGGACCAATGATCGTTCTTCGGGTCAAATGGGATTAGCTCAGAAATGACGAAATACGCTGCATTCTTAATAAGGACGTATATTATATTAATTATCATATTTTGAAGAAAAGAGTAATTTGGCGTCAAAAGAGTGAAAGAAAAGTTTTTTCTAGCATTTTCTAAATGAGTATTATACTAAGTCTGACAATAATATTTAGATCTCATAATTGCATGCCTTTCTTTCAAAAATTTACTTTTTATTGGAACTGTTTATCTGAATTCCTAAAAGAAAATAAAAAGTTTTGTTAATGTTGTACATTTTCTTTTATGATTACATTTCTCTCTGGCGACATTCAGTTTTCTTTTGTCTAGGAATGCTCATCAATCAATAACTATGGGGACACCATCCGAACAAATTGACTCTCAGAGGACAAGGGGTAAATTGATATTATGTCGCATTCTTATACATATTAACCTATGAGGGACATTGGTGAATATAATGTTAGAAACGTCGATAGGATTAACATTGATGACACTCTGGGTACAAAAGGAAACTGATACTGGGGAATACCCCATGGATAAGAAGAATTTAACATTGGGACGGGGATGTAACGTTACGCTACCCTCTTGGATTGTGTCGGTAAGGGGTTTAATGGGAATTTAATGTTAAAAGTCTCCACAGGTTTAACAATAGGTGATGGTTTAGGTGTCTATGGGAATTTAATGTTAAAAACTTCCATAGGTTTAACAATGTGGTTAACTTTGGGGTCAAATGGAAGTTTAAAACGTGCTTCCATGTCAAGGAAGAAACTGATGTAACTGTAATTTAACTTGAGCTACACTTTTTGGAAATAATGGGTCAAATGGGATTTTTGACATTGTGGGTCACTTAAGGGGTCTAACACACTTAGTGACAACCCAACATACATCCAATTTATTCAAATAATAGCAACCAAAGTTAAATTCCAGTTAATGTAATACAGATCCAGTCTATTCCCTACACTGGCAGCTCATGTTAAATACCCACAGTGTGCTAAAGTAACCTACAATGTTAAACCTATGGACGCTTTTAACATTAATTGCCTGCTGTCTGAATGACATCCAGTGTTAATCCTATGGACGTTTTTAACTTTAAGTTCCCCTTGTCCCCAGAATATTGTACTTCTGAGACGGCGGCATAATGTTTAAATTCTCTTGTCCGAGGGTGCAATTTCTGTCACCATGGTGTTTTGCAAAACTCTTCATATTTAACATCTTGCCACATTTTCATAACCAAGTGCATGTATATGTGACACATGTCAGATCAACGAAGTCTCACGTCCACAACCAAGTAGCCAAACCTGCCAACCAATGATCAAAGAAAAACATAAAAATGGGCATATCATCACCCAAACAATCATACTTACATGAAAGATTTCGTGTGTCACATCAGGCTTGGTAACAGCTTTTGTTTACCACTGAATAATAATCAAGGCTTTGTTTCATGAGCTACAAACATGAAGGCTTAATTCGCTTTATTACCTCTTCAGTAGGTTCATAATATGGCTGGTCTATGCACGAACCTGTTTTGGACATTAAACGTGTTCTACTATTTCGTTTACTTCTGTTATAGATATTTACATAAATAATCCGTATGTACTCGATTATAAGAATAGTCAACTGCAAACAACAAAGATCCTGATCTGCCGTAGCATAATGCGCCCGCAGATCCTGGTCTATGTTGTTTGTTCTACTGATTACTCCTAACAAACTACACAGCCCAGATCTGCCGGCACATTATGCGACGGCAGATATGGGTCTGTGCAGTGTGCAGTTGGACTTTACTTATAAGTGTGTATACACGGTACAAGGTTGCTGCATTTTTGGGTAAAGTTTAAAATTTTTGTTTCCTTATAAACTTACCTATTGTTTATGTCTAAAGTCCAATTTTAATTTTTTTTTTTTATTTTTTTATTTTTTTATTTTTTTTTAA
>JAECUM010045728.1:0-19293 GCA_016617855.1 Megalonaias nervosa
TATATATATATATATATATATATATATATATATATATATATATATATATATATCATGTCTGAAACCTATATTCGGCAAACGTAATACAGCACAGTCGAACAGATAATTGTTACTTAATCTCTCGGGTCTATTTTTAAGCTTAAAAACATATAAACAGCCATTTGCATGGAATCGAGTACATTAAATTGCGATATCTGTATCTATTTAGCAATTTAAATTTTGTATCAAGTTCACGCTTAATTTAAAACCATCTGGGTATTCCTGACTTGCTACAATGCGAACATCATACAGCAGAATGCAGCCCCGCGTTAGTGTAGTTTGTATCCTCTTATTTCAGATTGGTTAAAACATTTCTGGACGTTTCATCATCTGGTCTATTTCGTCACCACTACCTCGCACCACACACATTATAATTCTATACTATACCAATAAATTATTTTGAATCACTCTTATACTGTGGAACAACAGTGTGCAAGTTGTAAAAATTATCGTTGTCACCTTCTCACTCAGTATAAGCGATTGATAAACAGTAAGTTGTTTTTATAAATCTAATCATAATTTCGTGAAATGTTATTTTGGTTTTGGCGTTATCTATCCGATTAGTTATCCCTCTTAAATCATTCGTCTCCTGTCACTCAGCAAATGTAATAGTATCAGCATTCATATTGTTGTTCAAATCAGAAATTTTAATCCTAAACTCTTTTTGACATCTTGATCATTTTTTTATGTCTTGATTCAAATCTGTCTGCAACATTTTCAAACGTGATAGGAAATTATCAAAGTCTTATAGAAGTATTTATTGAAAGTTGCGTATCCAAGCTTACGTATCCAAGCTGCTCGTTCTTGCAAGTCTTGTAAGGCAACATATAAGATGATAGATTTCTGTCTAAAGAAGATATGCGCTTTTGAAATATTTATTTCTGTTCTCAGTTATCTGTTTTATTGATCTGAGACTTTTTGGGCACTTTTAACGCCAATATATTCATTACCTCATAATTTATTGTCAATCTGTTCTCTCCACATCTTAATATATTTATAAGTAATTTAATATCCTCCAATGTCTTACGTTTTCGACTCTATTTCTGTTTTTGTCTCAACGCTCCAAAGAAACCTAATTCGCCAAGGCGTCTTAAAGACCTAGCTGACGTGAAAAACATACGTTACAGGCCTATCGCAGAAGACTTTCAAGGCCCCATCTTCAAATTTGATGACATTCAATCCATTCATACCGCTCTGCTGTAATTGTTTGTAATGACTATTTACACTATGCAAAAGAACGATTGATTGGTTAATCTCTCTTCAGAAATATTTTATACATTTCGTGGTATATCACTGATACAACGTACCTACTATGTATGTATGTATGTATGTATGTATGTATGTATGTATGTATACGCTAGATGTTAAGCTGCTTGTTAAGAGTAGACATTGGACACAAATTTATTCTTAAAGCGCGAATCGGCATTTTCTCGATCCAGAGGCAAGTCTGTACCGATGTGTTCTTCTGAGGTGGCGCTCTACCGTTTCGTACTTTGCATAGAGTTAGAATTTACAGAAAAAGAATTTCCCCGGGTTTCCTCACTGGTTATACTGGCTATTTAAAAAAGACCTTGTATATCTTAGGCATGGTTCAAAGCACCTTTAATTCCCTTTATTTTGGTGTATGATTGATGGGTGTAATATGGGTTATATTATAGATATTACATATAGAAATTCAAATAAAGCTTGGCCTTACTCCAGATGTGCACCTTTCAAAAAAGTGCTAGCTCCACTTGGTCATTTTCACTTCCTGAACTTCAGAAGTAAATTGTAGAAAAAAGAGCCGATAGCTCTTTTTTTACATTTTATATATTTGGTAATTTATTCATTGCACTTTCAGAAGCTAGTATTGTCTAGTCTGGCAAAATTCATTTTCCCTACTTAATAGCTGCTAAGGATAATGTACTTTAGACAAATTCAGGCTGATTTGGAGCACAAGGGAGCAGTCATTTTAGTTAGCAGTGTGCTAAGATCATTTACAATTTACAAAAGTATAATATCCAAAGAAATGTCAGTCACATTACATCAAAGAAGCATAAAGGTATGTCAACATTCTCTCCACTGTGCATGTTTTCAACACAAACAATTTCACCTTACATACGTCACTCTCTCAAAAGTACATAATAACTGGTGAGCGCCACCTGAACAACCAGTGTTTACCCGGCCAGGACAAGAGAACGATTGGTTTTCCAGAGCCCTGATTGTTTTTATTTTGAATTTCTATCTGTTTCACCTATTTCAGAGGCAGATCTTCCAAATTAATACATTTTTAATTAACTGAATTAATTGATTAATTTTTTAAAATTCTTTTTTCTTCCTTGCTAGTTTCAAATGGAGTCATGTCTATCAGTCTGTGATTATTGTTATTGTATCACTCATTTAGAATTCGTGACATTTCAATAATTCTTTTGTGTCATTTTTAATGGCTTGCGTTTGGATTCCAGTATTTAATGTTTTGTTAAACAGTTCCATTACATGTGCTGTTTTGTTTGAAAAATATTAAGTATTTTGCTTTCCCGACAAATCCTTGACATTTGTTCAGTAAAATTCTTTTTCTTCAGTAATCTGTATCTGTCAGGCTTTCTCTCTGTGAAGAATTCTCTAAAGGCATCGTGTTATGTCACTTCCCTTTTCATTTCCCCCCTTTTCATCTCAAAAGAATTAATATATATATATTTAACATATGACATCGCTGTGAAATGCATTGGTGTCCTATTTTTCATATGTTTGTATATCAACAATGTCTGTCACTGACCATTCAAATGATCAACATAAACTCTTTTGAAGGGAAACATTTTTCTAGCTTGCTTATGTAATGTATATCTAGATTGTTTGGTTAATCTCTCTTACAATTTAGCGTTTTCTATTCTTCTTCTTTTTCATTTGCTTAATTGTTCCCCAAGTCGATTAGTATTTTGTGTAAGCAACTGGACCTTCAGGTTCGAAGTAAAACTGTCTTAAATATTTTTTTGTCTTGTAAAGTCTCCTAACTCGATCGTTACAAACGGTTTTAAAGCGACCAGAGAATGGTCTATATTTGATACTTATATTTAGGTACTATGAACAAGCCAACAAAAGATCCAGCTTCAAATGTACTTTTATTTTTTAACACCTTGCTATTTGTCTTCAGTATTTTCAACCGTACGAATGATTTCATATTTATGTGAAGGTATACCACCCCTGTGGACGATTCTAAAACAACTACTGTATGTACTGAGTGCTGTTTTATTTCTCTTCTCCATTATTTCTCTCTCTTTCTTCCTTGACTTGTTGTAGATAGATCTTGCGACGTTTACGAAACCTTCGACATGTACTGTGAATACCGCCATAACAAACACGCACTGCAAATACAAAATTTCTTCCTTGCTCATAACGTATTATTTCGGCCATCATGGTTGGTCCCATTTATCTCAGTGTTATCTTCATTAGATATAGTGTCGACCTGAATATTTTCTAATTCATTGTCAGTGTTACCATCATTAGATATAGTGTCGACCTGAACATTATCTAATTCATTGTCATGTTTGAAATCAACACACTCAAATCAAGATTTTTATTCTCTTGTGTATGATGTTGTAACACAATTTGTTTTGACCAGACTTGTGTCCAATTAAAATTTATCAACAACTGCACATTTTTATACGTTACATAATGTAAACTTCTCCATCCTGTATGAGGATAATCTTTCATACTAGAGGTACTTTTGGGACAAACATTATTTACATCTTTGTGGTCCATGTCAAATTTCGATATCCTCTGAATATTTCAGTTTTTGAAAAATCCAACATTAAATTGTATGCATAGCCATAAAAATTTAACGTTATTTTCTAATCCATTCTAAGGGATAAAGTTTACTTTGCAATAACTAATATAATAAATATTTTGAGGCTTTCTGCGTCATTTGTGTTGCACGAGATTTTAAAAGCTGATTGTATTTTTAATAGCTGTGGAGAAGCGAACAACAAACAAAAGCGGCCAGTAGCAGTGATGCAATTCGAAAATTAAAGTTCAGCTGATGACTCGGGATTTTCATGAATTATACTACTGATTTTTCTATTGTTCTGATACAGACTTCTGTTGGAAAATTTTCAACGCAGTCCTGACACCCTGTCAGCTATTGTAAATTTGTATCCGTGTCTGATAACAACAACAACAACTACTACTACTACTACTACTACTACTATTAGTCTACTAGGGATTAGATTGACATTTTTGCACCTTTACGACAGAAACTTGTCTTGTAAATTTGTATCCGTGTCTGATAACAACAACAACAACAACTACTACTACTACTACTACTACTATTAGTCTACTAGGGATTAGATTGACATTTTTGCACCTTTACGACAGAAACTTGTCTTGGAGCAAATGTGTCCATAGTAATGTTAAAAAGTCATCTGATTGTGGCAACGAATTCCAATCTTCGCATGTTTTAGAACAAGCTGAATTTGTAACGATCAGCTCGTGCGTAGGGTATCAGATAAATATATTCCTGTTCATTTCTACTAGATTTATGGTTTTAATAATTTGTTTGCTGGGTAAATGTGCCTTTTTTTTAAAGCTTTGTAGAAAACTATTATTCTATTTTCCCGTCTAGGTTGGTTGTTTTGTTTCCAAAACAACTTATTCAATACTGAGGTAATACCTAATGAACTAGTGTCATAATTGGATGTGAATGTAATATACTTGGTGGCTGGATTTTGGATCTGTAGTCACGGGAAATGGGATCCACATTGTACGAGCATATTTTAAAATAGGTACAACTAAACCCTTGAATGCCAATTCTTTCACATTTTGTGGGCAAGATGACAAGGTACATATTAATAGATCTAAAATATTAATTTTCTTTGTGTATAATTATCGAATTTGATGGTTCCTTTTCAGAACACGTGTAAGCGTTACTCCTAAATATTTTCATTAGACTGATATTTACTAATAAAATATTCGGACATACTTTTTTTTATGGAATTTCTTTAGTTTTATTTGCATCACGATGCATTTTGAGGCTGAAGTCACTTTTCTGTTTTCCTGCCTACTGTCCTAGTTTATTACTATCGTCTTGTACTATCTTGTATTTAGATAAACGGATTACATTGGGTTTTGACTGATATGTAGCACACGGTTATCTGCAAAGAGGCGAATTTCAGAATTAATTTAAATCATTTATATCACTGATATGTAAGGACAAACATTCAGGTCCAAGTACTCCTCCTTGAGGTACACCATTAGCCAATTTTGGAACCATTTGCCACCATACAATGTTCTCAAAAACAGAAAAAGACCTTATTCGGCGTAGAGCTTTGCCTGCAATTACATAATGGAATAATTGATTCTTTGGCAATTCGTGGGATAAGTGTCAAAAACTTATACAAATATGTTTAGCCTGAGTATCAATAACACAGCAAAGTCACATGATAATATTTTAGTCCAATGAACAATTCCAGTGAATAATCCACAGCCTTTTAATTTTCGGAAGGAACGTTATCTTTTTGATATGATAGAAATGTTATTTGAGTACTTCATGATGTTAGAACAGACAATATACTCAGTCACTCTGCAAAGAAAATTGGCGAGTGTGATTGGGTGATAGTTATTGGCCATTGCTCAATCAGCATTTTAGAACAGTGGGCATATATTTGCCAGAGACCAGTTCTTTGGGAAGTTGCAAGTATCCAAAGAGAGCACTGGTGCCAACTCTGAAGGTAGTTCCTTAATGATTTTTTTATATCATATTATATTATATTATATTATATCATATTATATTATATTATATTATATTATATTATATTATATTATATTATATTTTTGGATGTAACACGAGCTTTTGATGTGGTTAAACCATGTAGTAAGCTCTGAACTCCTAATCATGTCAGTACTATATTCTTAAATATTTGTACTTTGGGAAATATACGATGTTACTGTAGTAGAAAAAAGCATCGTAGGCTTTGGTGTGCAGCATTTCTCTGCATGCGTTTCTATTAATTTTGTTATCTTTCTTAATTGGAGGAATGTTAATGGGAATAATTTTTTTCTGACTTAATATTTTTCCCACAATTATTTCGAATCTTAAGTTAGGATTCCAATCATGTTGCGGACATAGTTGTTATGTGCATTTTGAACATGTTCTTTCATTTCAGCTTTTATCTGTTTCCATTTTGTTCTTCATTTTTCACTGCGATTTTGAACCACACAAATTCTAATCCAGTGCTCAATTCGGCAGTCGCGTAAAATCTATATGTACCAGTTACCATAACCTCCACCAGGTTCAATGATTCATTTAAACAGTAAACATTCATTAGGATATAGTCCGAGGTGGTAACTGAGTTATTAATTTTTATTTCTTGATAACAGCGATGCATTGCTTTTAATGTCTATAAAAGAAAATAACTCCAACTTCTTGCCCCTAATGTTATATATGTTCATAAATGCAAACTTAGATTTTTGTTTATTGTATGCTGTATTTGTGTTTCTATCAGGTGTTACTGCTTCCTTTCTTATTTTAGTTTGAATGGGTGGGTTGTTTTTAATAAAAAGAGCCAGAAAAATTGATGATGATGATGATTACGACGACGACGACACAATCTTAAATCTTCAAGAATATTAACAGATTAAGATGTTCAGTATACTCTTTTAATTGCGTGGGATATTGATTATAAGCGTCTGGAAAACCTCAAGGCGGCGCCTATATAACTAAGAATGAAGACTTAGACTGGTGTACATTACACTGCATCAAATTAAGAAGTTTTGAGAGTACAATACAATAATCCGTTTATAAAAACACAACTGGTTTCCGGCAAGAACCCTGGGAAACTTCGCTTCTGATGCGGAAGTGTTCTCTACCGGTAAGTTGCCCAGAGTTTATTAGTTTTAAGCACGATTTCTTATATGAATTCCACAGTGATTATAGTTATAGTGTAAAATACACTCATTGACATCAGGCTGAGTGCACTCAAAGATGTGATAAAATGAGGCACTCGCTTGTCAACCTTGGAGTCGTGGAAGTTGTGCCATTTAATAAGCACATCCCACCCCTACCCCCCAAAACACCCCCAAATTAAACCAAGCAAAGCAAAGAAGTAAAAAAGCTAACAGGTATTGGGAGACTGAGACAATAATTAGGTGTAAAAATGAAAGCAGTCAAGCAGTATAGAAACCACGTTTTCATGCTTATGTTGATGTGGATGTCATCACCTTTTACACACAGGTGCTCGACGCGAGCTTGATGTTAAGAAAAAAAAAACAATAATCTGAAGGAAAAAGTCATACAGAGTGACAAAAATACGTCAGATTACCCCCATGACCCGTTCTGACATTGGACCCTCTCTATCATACTATATAAGAGAGAAGGTCAGTAACTTCCAAACACTTCGTTCCACCCATGACCCTCGATTTTCTTCTGCTATTTCCGTCTTTAACGGCATACGATCATATTCTATTGCTTGTTTTACTCCTGAGATATTTTTCTATCCATCAAGCCATCACTGACTATTCTGCGTTGCACCGAACTGAAGTTATGGGCTCTAAAACATGCGAATTTCGCGAAATTTGCTTGAGTAGACACTACTACGCTCAGGTGACAATCGGTGAAAAGAGCTACATATACCGTGTTTGCGACTCTATGATACATCCCTTCTTCAATTACAGAACAGTTGTAGATGCAAAAGTAAGTGTTTACTTACCATTAACTCGATTCAACGTTAGGAATCCTGTTCCATGGAAGAATTAGACATTGTCTTCTTCACTACACATACATCCCATACAAGCGACATCAGTTTGAAAAGATGTACACTACGCGGCACACACGTGAATGGAGAAATATGATTGGCTCAAAAGGTTATACTTTAATAACATCCATGCACCGTCACTGTTTCACAACGAAAATATTTGTACCCCTGCAAAATTAGGTATTAACATGTTCTCATTGTGTTATAAATCATTTGAATGCGTTAAATTAATGAGAGTATACATTAAAGTATGATTGCACTACATCAAATTAAAATTTCCAGAAATTCGTTAGATAATGACTGAAAATATTTATCTGATGCATGGATGTTATTTATGGTATATGTAGCTCTTTTCACCGGTTGTCACCTGAGCGTAGTAGTGTCCATTCAGACAAAATTCGCAAAATTCGCACGTTTCGGAGCCCGTAACTTCAGTTTGGTGCAACGCAGAATAGTCGGTGATGGCTTGATGGATAGAAAAATATCTCAGAGTAAAGCAAGCCATAGAATATGATCGTATGCCATTAAAGACGGAAATAGCAGAAGGAAATCGAGGGTCATGGGTGGAACGAAGTGTTTGGAAGTTACTGACCTTCTCTCTTATATAGTATGATAGAGAGGGTCCAATGTCAGAACGGGTCATGGGGGTAATCTGACGTATTTTTGTCACTCTGTATGACTTTTTTCCTTCAGATTATTGTTTTTTTTCTTGACATCAAGCTCGAGTCGAGCACCTGTGCTTTTACAGTAGTTGTATAGTACATCATGTACGCGCTTTGAGTCAACTTTTGCAGTTATATTAATTTTGGAGAATCTGATTTACATATACCTCTTATTCACTTTATTTCGTTCCTTGTCCATAAAAATTCTACTGAAGATTATGGTATAAATTCCTCGAAAAATGCTTAACGGCAAATTCAGTGATAACATACATTGACATTTTAGATGCAGTCACTCAGCATGGTGATCCTGTTTAATCTGGTTTCAGTAGCACGCTATGATATGACAAGGAACGTGTTGGGAAGAAGTTGTATTACTAATATGAACGTTTTTTTTGGGTTTTTTTTGTCCACGTGACTGTACCTCGATTCCACCTGCACTAGTAATAGTTGTCCAACATCAGCTTAATTGACCTAGTCTTGTGCCGAACTGCCATAGTAAAAGGCCATAAGTGATCTATAATTTTCGTCTAGTTAGAAATTTTGTTATGACAATTATTGTGCAGATAACTCAAAAATCATGATTGAATAAACTTTGTTAGCACTATATATGCACATGTTCAAAGAGGTACAACTCCAAAATGTACAGAATTATTGAGATTATCAGATACAGTGAACTACATCACATCTGTTGCTTGAAAACATCGACTGGCCCATGCAGATATGGCAGCTGTGTTACTAAAGATCTGAAACTACAACCTTGTATTTTTGTCCATGCTGTGCACGTTCATCTTTATGTACATGTATGCGTAGCTAGGCCAGTGATAAATACTTAAAGAAATATTACTGCTGTATTGATAGTATTTACCCAGTGGCCATATTGATTTCAAAACGAGGCTTCTTACACAAAGAAAAGACAATGGCAACTTATCACTTGCATACCGATGTGCACAAACAATTCCTGATATGACACTATCTGTTCAATATTGGTACATCCCAAAGACTATACACCTTTGTATAAAAAGAGCTTGGTTGTCTATAAACTCCATTGTGATAAGTGTGAAGAAGACTACATTGGGGAAACTGCTAGAAACCTTGAAACAAAAAGTTAAAGAACACTTCTTCACCAATAGAGAATCCCTAACAGTGGATGGTGAACATTGCAAAGAATCAGGGCATACCATTTCTAGAGATAACATCAGAGTACTTGGTAGAGGGAATTATATCCTAAGGAGAAAAATAAGGGAAGCTGTTGAGGTCATGGAGGGGGAGCCAGTCTTGAACCATGACACCGGCTTTGAACTTTGCCTTGGCACAGAAGGATTTTGTCACATGATCAACATTTAGTTCATCATGTGACTCCAGTCCAGACGTTCTTCTTCTTTTGATGCCTTGTGATAAGGTCAAAAGCTAAGTAGGTTTAGTTAGCTACAGAAAGATTAATTACTTCAGTTCTTGGGTCTGACATGTGTTGATGAAAAATTAATCAAGTCTGTCATTGTATTGATCAAAACCTGAAAAGTGGCACGAACCAATAACTGCAGTGTTATCAAGAAACTCATCAGACTGCTGGAGAATGATGTCACATTCGTTTCCTTTTACCATGTTTGCTGCAAAAAGTAATTTCACCAGTCTTTTCAATCTGTTTCTAGCCTCAGTTTTGTTTCCAACCATTTCTCCAAGATTCAAGGATTGAACATTTCTGTGACACCTTTTTCAACATGTTTCCCATGAAGGCTTTACATTCCATTCAGAATTCTACTATCGTCTTTTCACTGACAGCGATGCCTTTGAGTTTTTCTTTGGCCTGCATTTCTGTGTCAGTGTTTGAATGTGTGAAATGATTGTTTTTATCCTTAGTGTCTACCCTAAGTAACTTTTTAGCTGATATTGCTTCCTCCGACATCAGGCTTGATGAATTTACTCATGAGACATCTTATGATTCCAGATAGATCACCCACAAGAAATGAAACCATAGGCTGAAATTAGCCATAAAGGGCTGCAATATTGATGCAGTTAAGTACTTCAATGTTGGCACATATCAGCTTGTCTTTCACTGCTTCAGTTTTTATGCTGATTTGTGACAAACTGAGGCAGCTGACCTGGCTTTTGTAGGTAACTATTGTATCAGCATAATAAATTGATGTTGCAATTATTGCCTGCAGGGATATTATGGTATACCAACAATTGATGTTGCAATTATTGCCTGGTATACCAATATTTGATATTACATGTATATCATTCACTACTACTCATTGAATCCAGGTGTAAAAAGGTGCAGAAATATCTGCTTTTGTAATTTGGAGCATTACCATATTTACCGTATATGTTGGGACACTGTATTTGTTGGGACACCATAAATGAATGCAGTGCTGTCAGATTTCATGGAGGAATATTTATTTTTAATCAAGGCTTCAACTGTATGTTGTAACTACGGGACTTTGATGTTTAAACCATTGATTTACAAATTGTGTAAAAATCAACTTGCTCAGGGAAATAAAAAGGTGTTCAAACTGAAAACAAATCTGCAAACAGAAGTTACTATTGGTAAGGTAATTCTAATGGAGACATGTCTATTTTAATGAAGATTGTCCATGTCATTTCCATCCTGGATGTCCAGTTTCACTGCTGGGCCCTTATCTTTTGAATGACAAAGATCCAGGACTCTCAGTGCCTGAGGGCTTGGATGTTATCTGTATACAATAAATAGTGACCTAAAAATGAAAATGATGAAGGTGAACAATCATTGCAGTGTGCATGTAATTTATACCTCAAAATTTGACAAATTGAAAAGTTGCAAGCACAAATGTATATATTGAACTTCACCGGACAAGGGGTAGATTCTTGTGACATCAGCATACATACTGACAAAGAAATTCCCCTGAAGTAATTCCTTATGAGAATCTGTGGCTTTAAAGATCTATAGACAAGTGCACAACAGTTACTGAAACAGCACCATAGTGATTGTTCACAAAATATTTTAATGTCTTTATTTCATGTAGAATTTATTACTGTATATATAATTGCTTTTAAGTTGAGTTCAGCTGCAGACAATGTAAACTTGGAAACTGCTTTCACATAATGGACTGGCAGGTCAGGGTATACATTCATATTATCCATGTCTACTGGATTGTCCAGTGGTCATTTGATTTTAGCCCCCATCTTTTGATCTACCGATTTGCCAACAAAAACTCCCAGAAATAAAATAAAAATCTGCAAAGCGTATGTATTTCCAGGTAAAACAACATCTACCAGGCATAGGTATTTTCAGGTAAAAGAACGTGTGCCAGGCATAGGTATTTCCAGGTAAAACAACAGTCAGTAAATTGTTTGTGACTATAATAATCCTTTCATAGGTTGTTAAGACCTAACCAATAAAATCTCAGCTTGTAAAGCACGCTGATGCATTTATTATCAGTGGCATACTAAGGGTAACTGGCACCTGGGATGATGATGATGAAGGCCCAGAGGGGTTTTGTCACCCCAGGGCATGGAGGGGCAACCACACCCATCTTCCCAACATATGCTAACAGATTCGAAGGAAAATATGCTGCTGGAAAAAAGAAAGTTGCAAGTTCAACAGTGCTTGGATAGATGAATTGTGTGAAGCAGGGAGAAAGCTTTGCATACTGCACAACTTGGAGGGAAAATGATTTTACAGTGCACTTGAAAGTACAAAGCACGCTGCAGATGAGAAATCATCACATAATATGTCCAAAGTGAAGGAAATGACAGCAACGCAGGCAACATTTCACCAACCCTCCTGAGCTAGTTCTTCAGAAGTGAGAGGTCCTTCTGTGAGGAAGTTTCAGCACAGATGATAGCTAAGTTTCCATTTCATGACCAGACCCTGAAGTCCTTTGATTACCTGAATCATAATATTAAAGATTCTGAGCACTGTTTCAGTCGGCATTAATATCATGTATTATAAATGAAAAGTGCAAATCGTTTAAACACAGACCTTCAAATGATTTGTGTATTGCTGCATAAAGAGCTTCTCTTCTAGAATGAAATACAACACATGTTGAAAAAACCCAGAAGTTTGAATGTTTGAGGTACAAGTGGATCCAAAGTTCTTGAACCACAGATTCTTGTGAAGGTTCTTGAAATACTTTTGTGAGATTAAGCAAATAACATATAATAAAATTAATAAAGTTGAGTAACTATTATTCATTGTAGTTAATTTCCTTTGTTTTAGTATGATGTGTACTTTCACTCTTAAATTTATAACAAAAATGGTCACGATGTTAATCTCCATGATTTAGACCCAATCTCCCTGATTGTGTTGTTGTTGTTGTAGGGTTCAGCGCCATTTTTCAGTACAAGATAGGCTATACATTGTGGCCAGTATAACTGGTGGAGGAAGAACCCTGGAAAACCCCGGGAAGAACCATTGACCCGCGAGAAGTTACCAGCAAGCTTTCTCACATGCCCACATTGGCTGAGTCTGAGACTCGAACCCACACAGACAGAGGTGAGATGGCAGTGATCTGGAACGGTGAGCGCTTTAGACCACTCAGCCACTCAGCCCCCCCCCGATTGTGAACACAGATCTCCCTGATTTGGTCCTTGAAAACTTGGCATGTATGGGGTTTATATTGTTTCTCCTACTGATTGCTCCTAAGAGGCTGCATAAAACAGATCTGCTGGCTCTTTACATGAGGGCAGATCTGGGTTTGTGCAGTGAGGGCAGATCTGGGTTTGTGCAATTTATGCTTGGATTTGACTTATAGTTGATTATATTTGGTACAAGTGATTATTATAATAATTTGAATATTGTACAATAATGAAAAGATGTATAAGAGAAAGTCATGGGTGTGTCTATAAACAGAACATAAATGCTAACTTTATATGATAAAAAGAAATGGTGTGCCAACGTATGCATGTATGCACATTTGTACATGTTTTCGATTCATTTTTCAATTTATTACAATCTCAGATTTCCCAGGGCTGACCCAAGATGGTGTCATGGTATCTCAAATAAACATCAGTGTCATGCATATTTTGGTGCTTTCAACTGAGCTACTGGCAACTCTAATGCGGTAATGGTTCTCCATATGATTTTGAAGTTGTAGTTGTGACTCCTTCCTGAAAAAACTTGAAGAGGACAGTCGTACAAATTTGAGTCCTAATTATGATAACCTTTTTCCTAACAGTAATTGAGGGCATTTTGGATATATTGTTTTGTCACTAATATAAATGTCATCAGACTGTTATTTCTCATTGTGAAAATTTTACTATTATTAAAAAGGATGAAAGTTGAAAGTAATTGATAACAATCATAATTGTGATTGTGATGTTATGGCTATAACAATTCTTTTTATGGTTTTGCTTTGCCATGCTTTAATTTTGAATCATGGATTAAAATTTCATGTCTATATTTGCTTAATTAGCTTATTTTTGTAATTAGCATAATTAGCTTTTTTAATTAGCTTATTTTTTAATTAGCCTAATTAGCTTTTTTAATTAGCTTATTTTCATTTCACATACATTTTTCAAGGCACTTAAGAAGAAACAAAATGACCATATTCCATTCACTCTGTTTCGTTGTCAACTAAAGGCTAAACAGTCTAATACATTCACTTTTCTCAAAACAAACTTTAACAAACCTCTACTGCAGGTTGAGAATAAAACATCATTAGGTTACCATGGGAAAAGCACACATTTCATAAATGCACAAAATAAAAGTATATACATGACACCAGTGTTAAGATTAACATTGAAGTTTTATTACTGGAACAAAATAAATCAAATATATTTTAGGGATGATTACAAAGGAGTCCCAAAATGGTGGCATTACTTTCCTAAATATGGTATACCATCAGATGCAAGCATTCCAAACATTGTACATGGATTTTAAGTACAGTATCATGGGCTTGAGTGTACAGAATGATGTTGGTGTCAAAACACAAGTGTGTAATTAGTCAAATAATCAAAATTACGGAAAGGCACATGCACTTAATCAACAGGTGTCTTAACTGCCTTTTCTATTAAGATCTGGTGTATGGAACTTCAGCGATCTTTTGACAGTCATCTTGACATTTCTATAACCCTGACGATAAAGGATTGGTAACTTGGTCGATATAATTTGCACAGATCTTAATGTTTAGACAAATATCGTACAAGATGTACATGTATCCTGATCAATATTTTTGGAAGACATTTATTAACTTCCAAGAAACACAATATTAGATTTTGTTTTAAAGCTACAAGGTTACGACTCCACATAAAACATCATTTATTTAATGTCATAATATCTTACTGAAAATAATGTATCCAGTTTTCAAAGTTCAGAGTTTACTGACAAGTTTAGTAAACAGAAATCTGGAGCAATGGGATACTGTGCAACACCCATGTATTTTGTTAAATAAAACCTTGACTTAATGAACTTAAAAATACACTAACTATAAATTGATTGAATCACTTTCAGCTTAGTACCTTGCAAATGTAACTTGTTTCTCAATTTTTTAAAATCTTTTTCATTCCTGATTCTAAAATTTGACATGCATGAATCAGGAAATATTGTGTGTGATTGTGTTCTTGTCATCTTCAGATGTATCATCACTATTCTCTATCCACTGTGATTGTTCCCCACCATAGCTAATTTCCTGGTGTACTTCAGTGTCATAAAATTCATCAAAATGTGAAGATTTACTTGAGTTGATAGTTTTCTGGTTGTGTATCATAAAAAGGGGATAGATTTGTTTCTATACACCTACAAGAAACAGATAGATAAATCATTTTTAAGGAGTATATTGATTATACAGACAGATAGATCCATGTTGATACATATATTTTTGGCATGAATTGATTATACAAATCATCATCATCATCAGTTCTTGAAATCCTGAAGTTAGTTGTGCTTTGTTATTTTAAGTGTTAACAGCACTTTTAACACAATATTGATTATACAGTAAAACCTGTCTTGAAAGACCACTGCTGTGTGAGACCACCTGTCTTGAGAGACCACACTCTCAATTAACAAATTTAGTGATTATATAGCATTGTTACCTGCTATGAGAGACCACCTGTCTTGAGAGACCATAATTTGTTGGCAAAAGAGGTGGCCTTTCAAGACAGGTTCTACTGTATCATATAGAGGAAATGGAGCTAAACAGGGTTCATTCTAAACTGTACCCTTGTGCTGATGACCTTATTTTGCACCTTTTGGAGCACTTAAGTTCATTCCATGGTGTCCATATGTTACATGAAGTGATCCAAGAAAATAAAGTTAATGATTGTTATGGTGGACTTAATGCATCCCAAGCTTTCTGGATAGATTACACTGAACGCCCAAGAATCATAAGATGATTCATTTCATTGGCTGACAGAAATGTCTTACTGATTATGATTAATTTTCAGTACCAATTCATTTCATTGGCTGACAGAAATGTCTTACTGATTATGATTAGTTTTCAGTACCAATTCATTTCATTGGCTGACAGAAATGTCTTACTGATTATGATTAGTTTTCGGTACCAATTCATTTCATTGGCTGACAGAAATGTCTTACTGATTATGATTAGTTTTCAGTACCAATTGAGAGCACATGGAAGATCATGGATGGAATATACAAAGAACATGACATTTTTGGTGAAAACAGTGCTGCATTTATTTCTGAAGTAGTGAGCAGTGGACAGTCATTTTGGAGGACAAGTAAATTGTAGTCTGTGTCAGCATTGATTCAAAGCATAGAATGCTGAAAGAGTGAATATTTGCAGAAATTAATAAAGTCACAGTGCCATAATTATTATTGTTTGAATTACTTGAATAGTCAAAAACATGGGTACAGGTATATATCACCCCTGTTACATTTTCTAAATGACCCCACATTTTGACCAGGCAGTTACCATTGAGGCCCATTTTTGCAATGAACATGGACTAGGTGCCTTTCCCAAGGACACTTCATTAAAGTCAGATGTAATTACTGGAATATAGAATTATTGGACATGTATATATAATTATTGGACATGTATATATAATTATTGGATATATAAATGATCATCAAATTACATGTGAATCATGTAATTAATAGCACATTCAGGAGAAGAATCAGAAGTGGATCATCAGAAGATGTTTATGTATGGAGGATTGTTATTACAAATATTCTATGATTTTGTCAAAATAGGTATTCAGTAGAAAGGAAAAAGATTTGAAGTTGTAAGCATATACATTTTGCATTTAATTTTTCCTAATAATCTGTTCAGGAGATGAAATCTTCTACCAACAAGAAACAGGACATGTACATGTGTTGATAATCACGTGATTACTGCGGCAACAGAAGGATGTGAAATTGAGAATAGGGAGTACACTCGCTTTGTAGAAAGACATGAAACAAAAAGAAAACTGCATACTAGGGATATAGCTTTCCAAATTTACATGCATCCAGAATGAAAAATTTGTTCTTTTACATGTGGATTTTGGCATTAAGGAAAAGCCTGAAGCTTGGGAAATATTGCAGTTGTTGCTCTTAATATCGTGATTTGAACTTGATTGCTCAATTATTACCATATTACCCTCCAGTATGAGGAAAACAGAAGTGTAAAAAATTGGTTAGTGTGTTTTGGACTTCATAATGTTACACCTTACCAAGAACGAGGATGCTACAAAATGATTATTGGCAGTAAAGCAATTTAGAAATATAACTATATCACATAAACTTTATCTACATGGCTTATGTTACATTAAAAATGATATGGAGATTCTTCATTATCAGGTCATGAAGTTGGATACAAGAAATGAAGATCAGTTCAGTGCAAAATATACATGAAAAACAGAGGAAAGTATAACTTGCATAAAGACAGGAAGCAGATAAAAGCTTGCCCAAACCATTCATGACCTGCTTTTGATTTTGGCTTAACATTGTGTTTTTTTGCATTTTGCCAGCTGTCATTAGTGAGACTAGCCGTTGATGTTTCAGTGTGAATTTTGCCATGTGTTTAATATGGTGCCCTTCTCTTTTGATTTCCTGCACTTCCTTTTGCAAATCCTACAGAACACTGTAGCTTGAACATTTTCTCTTTGAATTTCCTTTTTAATATCTTACAAAGCACTGTAGCTTGAACATTTTTTTTCCATTTACACTTCCTTTTTAAAATCTGACAAAGCTGCTGAAGCTTCAGTATTATTTCTATCTGAGAGCCATGATAGCTGATATGGTAGTGAGTTGGACTGGTAATCCAAGGGTGTTAGGTTCTTTACCTGTCTAGGTCAGCCTGGCTTGATTGCCTCAGTATTTTCTTGGGGAAGGCACTTACCTCCCATTTCTACATCATTATATCATCATTGGTTTGTTTAAAGTGCCTTTAAACCAGACAAAAATTTGTTTAAAGTAAGATCTTGGGCTACGTCGATCGACCTGTAGGATCAGAAACAGTTGCATTGAAGGCGATGTCCAAACAGCCTTTCAATCATCCAATCAAGACTTTGCTAACAAATTTTCAACAGTGAATAATTTTCAGCTGGCCTCCTGGAAGAATCCTGAATCAGATCACACAAACAATAATGGTGCATAAAACTTGTGTTTTTATTTTTGGATGCTGATTAATGCTTCAGTCATTCTGAATGACTGCTAATGTGATTTTTTCAAATCATTTACTTGATCAGGTATCAGCAACCTATGACATACTTGTCAAAGGTGGCATGCCAAAATCTCAGGAAAGGTGCTCGGTACAAGTTGTAGCTTTGTATTGTATGTACTAATAATAATATTTAAATTAAAGGGATGAATATCACTTGGCATGTGGCACTCCACAGTTGAGTGGACCTGGCACTGCAGTGCTGTTGCCCAGACTTGATAGAGTTCGACTGTTTGTTACAGTATTTTTCCCATGGTAAACAGGATGGCAGCCTGATAAATTTGCAGTTGGTGGGTTTATTGTTAGACAAAGATATCGTTGGTACATGGAAACATTTGCTTAAATAGGGGATGACTTATGATCGAGTAAGGAGTAATGGTATTGTGCATATTTGTGGAGGAACCTTGGTAGGGGTGAAACGATTCATCGATACTTTTGCTATATCGATACATGTGTCAAAATGATACTTACCCTTTCAAAGTTACTTTAATCTTCAGCAATCATGAATAATTATTAGTCATTTGCCTTTGTATTCTTTAAATTAAGAATTTTTATTAGATGGCTGTTGCAGGCACATTGATGTTTGTCACTACAACAGAAGAAATCTATTGACAATGCCAATTCACCTTCTGCAAATTAACACAAGGAATGCAACATGGTTTTGAGTTATTTTATCCCATCAGCATGTTCAACCACTGATAATATATATTAACATTAAAGGAAACATTCCAAATTTGTTTGCAGTGTATGACTGAATTACTTTATTAATCATTTAATAACCACTTTTATACGAAGTTTCTCTTTTGCTTCATATCTTTTTATGTGGATCAAATTTGAAGGCTACACTGAGTTAAACAGTGAATTATGTTACTTTAAATTCTGATTGGTGCTTATTGTTCATTCAAGTTCATTGTAAACAGTAACCTCCAGTCAGAACTGACTATAGCTTATTCACTGTGTGAAAGAAGTACATGTATTGGCATCAATACTCAGTCCAAGTTGATACAAAGCACCAGAGAAACTTCACACAAAATTGCTATTAAATGATCTGTAAATTACTTAAGTCATACATGGGGAAATAGTTACGAATGTTTTCTTTTGCATTGTAATAAGTAATCAGTGACTAAATATGCTGACAGGCTATGTAAAATTATCACAGAATTGGCAGTGGGGCAGATTCCAAACTGCATGTGTTTGTCACCTTGTGTTAATTTATTTTGTATAGAAGGGAGTGGGTATTGTCAGTAATTTTCCTTTTTACTAACAGAAATGATTGCCTGTGGGCCATGACAG
>JAECUM010045729.1:0-22075 GCA_016617855.1 Megalonaias nervosa
TGACTAATTGCGGTGTTTCAGCTACAAATTCCAAACACCACCAGAAAGACGTTGCGGTTATTGTTTGATCATCCGCTTCCAGTAAAAATATTTCTTCAGCATCCTTATTTAACACTATAGATACAACTCCAGAGAAAGCATCTGTTGAATGACGCCACGGAAATGTTGTAGTATAAATTTTAAACTTTGCAGAGCTGAATATAGATAGTCTATAAACACCAGTAACCTCCGCGGTATATTTAATAGTATTATTTTGCTGTGACCATGTTGTTAGTCCCGATGCTACTGTGTACACGATATTTTTAATTTGTCCGTGTGGAATTTTAATCAGATTCGTTTTTTGAACAATATTAGGTATTTCCACTGACAATATCATTGAGTTTCATGTTAACGTCGGAGAGTTTTATGTCAACGGTTGGTTGTTCCCCCCAAAAATCTTTAATGGTTTTGTTTATATTTCTACGAAAATTTAAGAACGTTTCTACATGTCTAGAAAAAGTAGCACTAAGTGTAGTAATTTCATCACCGATTGTTTTTAGAGGAATTTCCTTATCATCGACGTATTTTTTCGTTGCAGCATCAAAATCAAATTCTGGTGTTCTAAGATTATTAATACCATTATTATTCATATTAAGAAATGCACGCATTATACCGCCGTTGGCCAATACGTATTTAGATTCTTGATCGTCGACGTATTTCTTTGTTGCGGCGTCTGTATCTGCGGTTGGGTTTCCAAGGTCTATAATTTTATTTTGATTCATAATAATGTTACCTGTAAATGAATCACCAGCTTTCTTAATATAATCGCTGACTGACGTACCGGAATCTTGTATTTTACCCTGATCAGTAAAAGTAACTATATTATTAACAACAGCATTAGGAACTCGTATAAGTACACCTGGTAGTTGTATATTACTAGTTTTTAATCGTCCTTCCTTATCCTGAAAAACGACTACTTCATTTTGATCCACACTGGTTATGTTTAATAAATATCAATCTCATTTCTGAGCTGATCGAGAGTTGCGTATTTAGATAAATCAGCTTGCTGCTGAGCTTTACCACGAGAAGATCTTCCATAAATATCCACCATTATATTTACTAATGTCTGTTTAAATGTGACAACGTAGTATATTCATATACAACTTTGTGAGGTGGTTTTGTTGATTTTGATACAGCATCAAGTACATTAAGTACTTCTCGACCACATATTGGTGGATCAGTTAATGTTTGTGTAGGTAATGTTGAATACCATATTGGAGTACTTTGATAGCCGCTAATATACTTTAAGAATTCTTTTGGTGGAGCTAGTCCATATGAATCAAAATAAATAATTCCACGTGGATCAATTGCATATCCGACCCAATGCGTGCCTGGACCAGAATTTTCATCGAGATTAATAATACCGGTTTCAATGTTATTTGGTTGTTTTGGTAATTGATCACGCATGAAAACTCCTCTAAAATTTTTTATTTTTAATTTTTTAGCAGCATCTAGTAAATCAAAATTGGACATAGGAGATATTAGTAAACTGTCCCTGGTAATCTTAGGCCTTTTCCGTACCATGAATGTGGAGTCCCTGGTAATCTTAGACCCCTTCCCTTTTTTTGATTCCCTTTCCTGTTGCTTTCTTTAATGCCATTCCAGCAGCGGTTCCAACAGCGCCTAATGCAGCTGCTTTTGCAACAGCTGGGGCTGCAGCGGCTATTAATGCTGGTATAGCAGCAAGAAGTGGAAATATACCACCCGTCTTAATGATATCTTTAATGGCATCCGCAGAAAGATTAAGTTTTGTACCTTTATTTGATTTTTTAGATTCATTGAAATGCCTGAGCTGACGTTCTGTAAGAGATAATTTATTTGAACCGCTCATCTGATCTTTCTTTAGAAATATTTTTAATCCACAGTTATTTTTTGATGCTGATTGTATCCTTTTAATCTGACCAGGAGTCAGACTAACATTAACGTGATTATACGACATTATAATATTCATAAACGATCTAATTACATGTTTTCTACTGGGGCATCAACTACTCGCATTCGTCCACCAACACCTTCAAGTAACATTGATTTATCGCTGAGTATGACAGCAATTGCTCTGTAATTGGCAATAGCTCCTATTGTCACACGAGCTCGAAAATGTATATAGACTACTGACTGTCTGGTTAAATCTAAATGTTCGAGCGAAAAGTAATAAATTGGATATAAGGTTGTAAAATCCAATTGTGATATTTGTAAACCAGTATCAATATTTTGATTACGACCCATGAACGTCATTAGACGATGATATGCACGTGCTACATGATTTTGATCGAAATTCAGTAATATATGCTCAGACGGTTCTTGATGTCCATTTATTCTTAAAGAAACCTCGGAAACATCAAGATTGTCAAATATCATAATACTAAGTAGTTGATTATCCACCCGTGCAGCATCTTGAAGCGCAATAAATATATGTCGTGGCGCAGAAACACCTTACTGAGAAGCTATTTGCCATGTAAATAAACCATTAATATTACTCTGGATAGCATCTGTGGTCATTGCTAACCACGATAATGCTGATTTACCACCTTGACTCATAAAAGCAAGTAACCGATCTTCTTCAGATACTGTTGGAGTCATCACCGGCATCCATAATAAAAGTTTTGTCAGAATTACTCTACCAGCATCACCAGCGGGTCGCCATATTGCATCATTGTCAGTTGCTTTTCGTACGAGTACAACTGTGTGCTTAGCTCCGAAAATGACTTTTCTGACATTTCTACAAAATCCAAAGATATGTGATAGTGGAATGGCACATGAAAATGCTCTTCTTCCACCACGCAACATTGCTCGACGTGATCTAAATCCTAAGTTAAAATCTGGATCTACAATTAATAATCATACTTTGTACATCCGCATCGGCGTTTCTAGCAAAATTTCTTGGTCGTCCTATTTCATATTGTCGATACTCTGGAGAATCAGTTGTATCCTTTGCAAACATCATTGACGGGCCAGCCGATCTTGAATAATCGTCGCTGTATCTTGTAAGGCCTAATATCGTTGTAGCAACATCAACGTCCTTCTGAATTGATTCAATATTTTTACCATCAATCATGTACGTTGCGCTATCAAATAACGCCATAATACCATTATTAACAAAACCGACACTAACATCGTCTCCATATGCTACTGGTGCTGCAGGATTAGCGATATTTAAAATCTCACCTTCAACCTCAATAAAAGCCTCAGCGGGTAGGAAATACCTACTTGTATCCTGAACCTGTAGTTCAATTCGTCCACGCTGATCTGGAATTCGAGCGTCATAAGAATAATATTGATAATCACGCACAGACTCATCTTTGAGTACTGGTGCGTCCATGTCAAATGCTGGATCAGATATACGTTTGAACATCTTTATTATAATTATTATCGTCTAAAACGAAGACCACTTCCTGCTATCAGACTAGCGGTTATATTTTTTTCTTTTTCTGACATTGGTACACTAGCCAACTCTGCTAGTTTTTGATTAGCAACTTGATTTATTATTTTACTGACATTTGGAGGCATTACTTCAGTACTAGGTAATTTTACTGGTGGTTGAGGTTTTCGTCGTATTAATCGTGCTGGTCTATCTTTGATCGCTGAAAACGCTTTACTAGCGAGATTACCCACAGCACCAATACCTTTTTCACGAACAACATCAATAGCTTTCATTCCCAGTTGCTTTGCGATCGGTATTGCTTTTGGGGCTATCCTTCTAAATAGACCCTGAACAATATCACCTAGTCCATCTCCGTAGGTTGTTTTGTATACTGGTAATCGTGAATTTATTACTCTGACCATGGTTGGTCCACGTTGAGTACCGTGTACGATCATTTTATTATAGTAATTGTATTTAATTACGTACTCAGTCACTGTAGTAGTCATCGGCAATTTCATTAATAAGAGACTGATAAACATCAACGTCCATGATACCGCCAGTAAATAATCGTCTGCAAATATCAGCTGCTTCATTAATTATTTCTGGAGAATTATTACCAGCTCGTTTTCCTCCGATGAGGATTTTCTAGTCGATCAACATCAGAGATAACGTTATTAGGACATAGAGTAAAATCACCTCCAGTAGAGAGACCTTCTCCAGTAAATACGAAATAAGATTTTGGAATAATTTTATCAATTTCAGAGTCTGATACTCCTAATTCCTTTAATCTTTTTTTAGATTCTTTTATTGGATTAACTAAATAATTCAGGTCTTAGAGATCTATGCCACTATTTAACTTTGATTCTATTACCTTTTTATATCTGTTAACATCTTTAATTAATTCGTCAATTTCCTCCTCCCTAATTAGAGCCTGTGTACGCGGTGGTGATGATGATCTTAATGGTGGTGGTAATGATAATGATGGTTGTGATTCAAATGTTGTTTCAAGATCTGGTTGTGATTCAAATGTTGTTTGAGAATCTGGCTGTTTTCCTTCTTTTGTATATTTTTGTTTTGGTCTTGCTTTTTCTTCTTCTTTTGCTTTTCTTCTTTTTTCTTTTTCTTGTCTTTTTTGTTCTTCAATTGGTTTTCTTTGTTCTCTTCTTGATTGGATTATATTTTCAATTTCATGAAGATAACCTTGATATAATACATCATTATCTTTAATTCGCTCGACATTTATATAAATACGGTATAATATTTTTTGCCAATCTTTACGGGTTTTAATATCATCAGAATGTTCAGGTTTCATAAATACACCTCTTCGACTAAAACCATCCACAACAAATAAAGCTAATTGTTCTAGGTTTTTAATGTCATTCTTAATTGTTTTAATAGTAACTTCATTAAATTTATTTATTAGTACAGTATTACTTATTACAGAACTTTTTTGTTTAGGGGCTGGTGCTTCAGCGACTACATGTATTGGTTGAGCAGCAGCAATTTCAGCTGGAAGTCCCCGTAAAATCCTTTTTGTCTGTTTTGTTCTTTCTGCTATTTTTCCAGTTGCTTCAGCAGTTTTTTCTAATATTGGTTGAAGACCTTTAGTGGTTTCTGTAATAGGTTTAAATAATTGTTTTGTATCCTCTTCAAATTCAACATGAGATTCTTGTCGTTGTTGTAGTTGTTGTTTGACAGCATCACGAAGAGGTAAATATTTTCTAATTGCTTCTAGTCGCTCTCTTGCTAATCTAGCTGAATGTGGTTCGCCTATAACTACCATTATTAATATTATTTATACTGGCTGTTTAATTTACAGCAGCAGGGAGGGTGGCCGACAAAAATTGAGTGATCCGGCGAGTAAATTAAACGCATTATAACATAAAAAACAAAGATTCAAAAATAAAATAACAAAAATGAGCTAACATTATCCGTTTTGGTAATAATAAAAGTTAGGAGGTTCGGTTTAGCGTTATTGACATTATTTTTCAGCTCCTGTAGGAACCTTTATTTTTGTAAAATAAGGTCACGTACAAAGTGGTCTGTTCACCCTGCCTGCTGCTACTGATGGAGAATACGGATAAATAGGATTATTTAATAGCTTATGAATTCAGTAGGTGAAGCTAGTACATAAGAATGAGGCAAACAAAATTATTGTCTTTTATCTTTATTCCGTGGGATCATTTACTGTTGTATTCAGATGTAATTTGATGGAATCATTGATTTAAAATATTCATTTGAATTACAAAGCAACCATTGTTTTGGAATTGTTGTGAATTCATCACAAGACATTTGACAACGTTTTCAATCTGAGGATTATACTAGCGGTGTTATGAACTTATGAATTGTGGGAAAATGGGTTTGATTATATCGTCACATTGTTTGTTCTATTAAACAAATTGGTGTTAAGTTAGGACCATGCTGTTTGTCTTGTTGATTATTTTGTGGCAATGGAAATGAATCTGTTTTGGTCACACTCTTCGCTTTCCTATAGTCAGTGCACATACGAAAAGTATTATGTGGTTTAAACACAAGACTACTATGTGAACTCCAGCAACTGTTACTTGGCTCAATAAATGTCTCCAACGAGTACTGGGCTTCTTGTTTTAACTGTTCCTGTTTGAGAGATTTCATCCTGTACGGATGCTGCTTCAGAATCGTGAAATCTAAAATGTCATAGTTTATTGTAATTGTTAGTTTTGGAGTATCTGGAAACAAGTGCTCATATTCAAATAGTGACTTTAAAATCGTTCTTTTCTTATTGCTGCAGATGTGAATGTTTTCGGGCCTAATTATTCAGTATTTCAGAATTCCGAAGATTGGTTACATCAAAGTCACTTCAGTCCGATGTATTTCCATTGCTTAAATCATCACTGTGTGGGACATGTAAACTAAATTGACTAATTACATAATGACTCTCTCGTTTACCAGATTTATATAACAAATCTGTTTTTGTTTTCTCCGCAGAGGAGTGTTAATGATATAATTTAAGTCACTTCATTTCTTCTCAACTGTATATGGACCAAAATACTTAACCTGAGGAGGATACTGAGGTATGGCAAGAGAGCAAGTACGTTATCATTAGGCTGAAAACTCCTTTCCTTTGTGTTCTCTTTTTACCTTAATTTCATTTTCACTGAGAAGAGTGGAGATTAGTTCTTGTTATTTTGCAAGTCTTTGACAGTTTTTATTTGAAATCAGACACATAGTCATGAAGATTAATTTCTGAATGATATGTGCTGAAAAGTTTTTCTTTTAATGCCATCAACGGTCTACAGAAGTTATGTCCAAACACTAGTCCAAAACGGACTACAACCTAAAGAAATACTTTCTTAACAGCAAACACCATCAAAAATGAACACCCTCTTCCCAATCGTTTCTTGTATTAAAGTAATATGACTGAGTCATATTCTTTAAAGTCTGATGAAATCTTTATAAAACCTATTGACTTTCCAGGCGATAGGAAGAAGAGATGGATTGTCAAATGCCTAATTCATGCATAAATTGTTGGAAAATTCCAGACATACAATTTGACCCTGGATCAGACTGGACAGATTTGGGGAGGTCAAAAAGTCTTTATGTAAGTTCAAGGTCATTTGACAATCTTGTATACTTTTTCTGATTAAAGTCAAATATCAAACCCATGAGGGAAATTGGTCTCATTTTGAAATTGTGCGTTCATCTCAACACATGTCCACCTTACTTCATGACTAAATAATTCAATTCCCATAGTAAAAATATGGAAACGCCATGATATAAAAATTGTTATAACTTAAAATTTCTGAATTCGCATGACCAAACTTAAAATTTATCAGTATAGACACATCCTACGTCCTTGATGATAGCTTCTGTAAACCATATGATCGGCGACATTTTCGGAATCTGCATGTGTTTAAAACATATACTTTTAATACCGCACCAAAGAGTCGGGTGCTGATTTCATTAATGAGTCCTTCAACGTCAGTAAACGGACTGAAATTCTATCAATAAAAAAATATCTCTGAGTTGTTTTTATTCCAGTTACAACTAGGATAAGCTCTCAAAAGATTTTCGTTTTCTCAAAGTCTTAATCTGATTCTCAGCCAATCATGTCCTTAAATACCCTATTTCATCCTTAACCATTCTAGACTGGTTCCCATTTTTCTATATCATTATTACCTTGAGTCATTCAGCCCTGTTTGTAAAGGTTTTAGTTAATTGAAAATTAAAATTGATTTCTGTCGAACAGTGGGACCAATAAGACAATGAATTAATTGGTCTGAAATAGTAGTATTTCCTAAAAGTAACAAGTGTTGCATTCATTGAATTAGTAATGCAAATGAGGATGTCGTAATGTTGAATAACAACTTCACTGATGTCAAGATACGTGATATTATATGCTTTTGTTATCCGTTGATTGTAAACATCAGTCAAGCAATTTCACCATATGCATCAGCTTTTACATATTCCTTTGTAAGTCAAACGAACAATGTATGTATTTGAAATGTCCTGGTGCAAATTTCATACCACTTGCACTTCTAGGTGAAATATTTTTACAAAGGTCGCAATATATTGTTACGTATATGTAATTAAATTGCTTGTGTGTTAGTTTTAAAATTCTTTTTTATTTTATTTTTGTTTCATTGCATTTTATTGTAATGATTATTTTCACGGGATTCGATATTTGTTCAAGTAAATTCTGTTTGTATAGAACGCAAAAGGTGTTACATGAGCACTATATTTAGTTCACCCTGGTTCATAGATTTGTAAACACCGAGTGTTAACGATTGGCTATTTCCAAGGTCATTTCGGCCCGCTTCTTAACTGGATTGTAAACAGCCTTTCTATTTTATATATTTTCAGTGTAAGAATTTGGTACATAGATAGGGTTATTCTTGCATACGTGACAAATGACATTTTATTTTATTGCGATGTTCAAATTAGTAAATCACGTAGTCTATCACGTGGAATACCATGTGATGTAAAATCGAGGCTTAAAACAGCTATTTTCTACTAGATCGGGTCAGAGTCGCTCTTAACACCTTGAGGGAATAATATGTTTTTTAATTCTTGTAGCCAATTTGATTTTCGTTTGTTTTTGGAATTTAATAATTTATTCTCTAGAAAACTAAACAAGAGTACTTTTTTTTATAAAAATTTCTGGGACAAAGAAATTCAGTGGAAATTTATTCTGGAGTTATACGGAAACATAAACTGTGATTCAATCGAGGATCTGTTACCACTAGTACAACGGTCTCATCTGACGTCATCGCCTCCATATTGGAATTTCATCGAGATTCGAACTTGGATTTTATTAGAACTGTTTATTGATAGGACTTGTGTTTTTCAATCTTAGGATTAAATTTTGGATTATATTCACAAACCGTAAGTCCTATTTCCAATTTTTACATTGTTTTCTAGGGAAATAAATTATTTTGTTAAAATATACAAAGCTTTTTGGCTTCACTCTTTTCTCTTGTTATTATTATACGAGCCTATACGTAACAATATAAATTCAGCAGCCTCATATGGACAGTCAAAATGATTACTCAAACATTGGTGTATGCAGCCATCCTTTCGTGTCTTCTCAGGCATTTCTGAACTCAAGTCATTGATATTGTAAAGAATAATAGGTTCAGCCTCTATAGCAGTCAGAGGTCATAATATATTTATTATTATTATTATTATTATTATTACTATTCACATGAAATCCATGGAGCTTAACTTGGAATATAATCAACAGAACACTTAAATAATGTTAGAGTGTGTGACTTCTTACTTGATTACCCGTGGATTAACAATGTATTTGACTGGCACACACACACACACACACACACACACACACACACACACACACACACACATATATATATATATATATATATATATATATATATATATATATATATATATATATATATATATATATATATATACATACATACACACACGTGGATTTACATATTTTATTTCACATCTTTTATAAAGTCCTCTTGCCCCGGGCAACCTAACTACCTAATTGGAAAATTGAACATCAATTTGGGACAATTTAGCTTCGCCTAAAATGGTCATGTAGACAATGATTTCGAAATAGACAGATTTTTAAGAGAGAGAGGGAGGGAGGTAGGAGGAGAGAAAGATATGGTGACAGAGATAGAAAGTTTTAAATAAACATTAATAGAGCTGCATTCATTTCATCAACGGACTCAATAATCGCTAGACACCTGAAATGATTTATTTATATTTGGAGCTGAAAGATTTGAGACACGATTTTATCAACATACTTCACAATCTCGTCTAGTCGCCTTGTTATCACCGTCACACATCAACATATTTGATCTTTGAGATTGAGAACACTTATTTGTATCCACTTAATTGTTTGCCAAGAAGTATATACTTAGCAATCTCCTGTTAAGTACCACATAAACAACAAATCATAAACACGTGTGGGTGTTGCAGTATCATTTCATCGATCATGCATTGAATGAAATCCTGGTGGTTAATCGTTAGTGACGAGTTCCTTTAATTTCCAAACAGACCTCTCAACGAAATCTCACAACTTACTTCAATTGGTGACTTGATGACTTTGACTTACATATGAATTGTGTTTGTATCCATAGTTCTGTTGTAAACGAAGTCTTATTAAAACAACACACAAAACGTGAACAACAGGAAACAATCTATATTGTTTTCCAAAATGTAAAGACGCATTAAACAATAGTCAAAACCCTCAGGATATTCTACTGGACCAACTTATATTTATAATTTAAAAGAACATTTATTTAGAGCTGCATTAGACTGTAATATTCTTACTCATATGGTCTTTTTTTCAGTAAGTTTTCCACAGAAGGCGACGTGAGAAAAACATCCAACAAAAACCAACTGTTTAAATCTTCCAAACAGCAATACAAAACACCTTTACCCTTGTACCTTGAATTATCAAATGTATCAACTAAGTGATTTGGAAAGTGAACCGTTAGAGTGTTGTACCATTAAAGTGTATTCTTTTTTATTCATGGTGGCAAAACAATAAAACAAGATTACCTGTTTGTAAATATGTATTAGAAAGTTACCCCTATCCACTAACTCTGTAGATGCTTCCCGATAAGGTCATTCGCAGACGATATTCTGCCCATTTTACATGGACGAAGGGCAACCTGGCAGCTTCTCCTTTATGCGATCACCAAAATTGACCATTTTTAACAAGGCACACAAAGTCAACTTATAAATCACAAATATTGATACTAACAGAAAGCTTGATTTGCGTTCTCTTTATGTATGTATTTTTCATAAAAGTATCTTGAAATTCAATTAATTTATTTCAGCTTCAAAACACCATATAATGTCAACATTAAATCAGCCAGCTGACCACAAATATGGCGTATGATGACGTCATTAGGGAACTATCATGTACATATATGTAGTCTCATAGAACAGTTTGAATTCCGTACTTCACTTCTGGAATTACTGAACTTTATAGCTATTTAGGAGGTTTCAATTCAGTTGAAATAGATAAGATGTGTTGTTGTTGTTTTTGTTTTAAATATATCATTATTCTTTGTGTTGAGGTTGATATAAAACACTATACAGATTACAAAAGAAATAATGTTGCATGCATGATCGATTTATTCAGCCAAAGTGACTTGAAAAATACAAAGTCTCTGTGAAATACACAATATGTTTAACACAAACATTCGTTCCTATTTTCAACATTAAATCTGCACATGCCCGAGAGAGAGAGAGAGAGAGAGAGAGAGAGAGAGAGAGAGAGAGAGAGAGAGAAGACTTGTTCGCGTATTATGCAACGAAGATATTACTCTATTTTGTCAAAAAGCGAATAGTCATTGCCGATAAGGCCAATTTCCTACCATAAACGCTCAAATCCAGCCAAATGGTGAGATATCCAAAGCGGTGGGTTAGTGCGAAGCGTGTTATGTCGTACTAAAGTCTAATTGCACGACAATCAGTCAGTCAATAAGTATATCAGTCAGTCAATAAGTATATCAGTCAGTCAATAACAACAAGATATATATCCTAATAATAATATGTGACAGTAGAAACAGACAAACGAATAAACATTAGGCTGTTTAAGCGATCGTATAAGAACAAAATTTTCTATGACCGGATAATATTTTCTATTTTGTATTTTAAAAAACCACTCGTTTCACCAGTTATAATTAAAGATGCTATTTTTAAATATCCATGTTATGATGGTTTTAAAATTTCAATTTTATTATCAGTTAATACTGACCGTAACTGTGTTTTCATGCGCAAAGCGATAAGTGTTCCCTATAATTTGAACTGATACTTTTCCTTTCGTTTTCATCTTACATGTGTGTGTTTTCAGGAAGTTGTTCGGTTCCTCGCGCAATACCCCTATTTTATGCTTCCATTGCATCTTTATTCCAGTTTTATTTCCTTTTATCCCTTTTATCACAAATACACATTTGGCACTTAGTGTTACACTTGCCTACCTGTCGGTCAGCGATCAATACATACGACTCGTAATTCAAATCAAAATTATTTTCCCAACATTCATTTATTTGTCAGTACTGAACCTTCTAATGTATACAAATTACAAACAGATTACATGTTAATCCAGAACATCACACGTAATTTTAAGCTACGCAAACCAACCGTGGAAAATTGACTTCAACATTGTTTCATTTTTTCAGTCAATTGAAATCAATAAGTTCGGCAATATCTGTATTTTTATTTCTTTTAAATCTAATTTTAAAAATACTATCTTTCAGTTTTATAATTTCCCGACTGCACAATATTCCATTTAAAGGTAAATGTCATGGCATTATATATTGCGCCATTTTAGCAATGGGATCAGAGATCTGTAAAATTTAAACTCATGAAGATATTTGGAACTTAAATTTGATATGATTGTAAAGGACTATACTATGGAATTTAAACACGCAAAGTTTCCGAAAATCGAAAATAAATATTAATGCAGTATAATTTATCTCCATATATGGTACCAGTTACTAAATCGGAATCTCTTTAAAAAAATGTTCTCGTTGGTCATAATCTACCACTATCCACGGTCTCTGTGATATTGTCAATAGTGTGCGTCCTTGGTTCGTATTGACAGTCCAGACTAGATGTGTAAATTCGTCTTCGTTTTCCATGATGTATCAATGTCCAGTCTCCTTTATTTTGTCGATAATGTGCGTCCTTAATTTGTATTGATTGTTACGACTAGACCACATGTGTAAACATGTCCCCGTTTGTCATAATGTACCAATGTCCACGGTCTTCTTGATTTTGTCAGTAGTGTGCATCCTTAATTTGGATTGATTGTTAAGAATTCAGTAGATGTGTAAACATGTCCCTGTTGGTCATGATGTACCAATGTTCACGGTGTCCGTCATTTTGTCAATAGTGTGCGTCCTTAGTTTGTATTGATAGTTCAGACTAGATGTGTAAATATGTCTTCGTTGTCCATAACGTTCCAATGTCGACGTTCTCCGTGTTTTTGCCAATAGTGTACGTCCTTGGTTTGTATTGATAGTTCAGACTAGATATGTAAATACGTCTTCATTGCCCATAACATATCAATGTACACACTCTCCTTGATTTTGTCAGTAGTGTGCGTCCGTAATTTGTATTGATACTTAAGACTGGACTAGATGTGTAAATATGTCCTTGTTGGTCACAGTGTACCAATGTCCACGGTCTCCGTGATATTATCAATAGTGTGAGTCCTTAGTCTGTATTCATAATTCAGACTAGATGTGTAAGTGAGTCTTCATTGTCCATGACGTAAAAAATAATGTCCATGGTCTCCGTGATTTTGTCAATAGTGTGCGTCCTTAGTTTGTATTCATAGTTCAGGCTACATGTGAAATGAGTCATCGTTGTTATTGAGGTACCAAGTTCCACGGTCTCAGTGCGTTTGTCAAGAAGATGCGTCCCTATTTTCTATTGACAGTTCAGACTAAATGTGTAAATAAGTCTTTGTATTAAATTGACCTATCTATGTCCACACTGATTGTTCAGAATAGATGTGTGAATGCGTCTTCGTTGTTGATGAGCTATATCTTCGTTATTGATGAGCTACCAATGTCCACGATCTCCATGATTTTGTCAGTAGTGTGGGTCCTTAGTTTGTACTGATAATTCAGGCTACATGTGTAAATGAGTCGTGGTTGCTCATCAGGTAACAATGTCCACGGTCTCCGTGATATTGCCAATAGTGTGCGTCCTTAGTTTCTATTAATAGTTCAGACTCTATGTGCAAATAAGTCTTCATTGTCCATGAAGTACTAATGTCCTCGGTCTCCGTGATATTGGCAATAGCGTGTGTCCTTGGTATGTATTGATAGTTCAGACTAGATGTGTATATACATCTTCGTTGTCCATGACGTATCAATGTCCACGGTTTCCTTGATTTTATCAATAGTGTGTGTCCTTAATTTGGATTGATTGTTACGACTAGATTAGATGTGTACATCGTTGTTCATGAGGTACGAATGTTCACAGTCTCCGTGATTTTATTAGCAGTGTGCATCGTTAGTTTGTACTGATTGTAGATACTAGATGAGTAAATACGTCTTCGTTGTCCATAACGTTCCAATGTTCACGTTCTCCGTGTTTTGCCAATAGTGTCTATTGATATTTCAGACTAGATGTGCAAATACGTCTTCATTGTCCATGACGTACCAATGTCCACAGCCTCCTTGATTTTGTCAATAGTGTGCGTCCTTAATTTAGATTGATTGTTAAGACTAGACTAGATGTGTAACCATGTCCTTTTTGGTCAAAATATACTAATGTCAACAGGCTCCTTGATTTGTTCAGTATTGTGCGTCCTTTGTTTGTATTGATATTTCCGACTAGATGTGTAAAAGCGCCTTCGTAGTCTATGACGTACCAATGTCCACGGTCTCTGTGATTTTGTCAATAGCGTGTATCCTTAGTTTGTATTAATAGTTCAGAATAGATGTGTGAATGCGTCTTCCATATTGATGAGGTACCAATGTCCACGGTGTCCGTGATATTATCAATAATGTGCGTCCTTAGTTTGTATTGATAGTTTAGATTAAATGTTAATGCTTCTTCGTTGTCCATGACGTTCCAATGCCCACAGTCTCCGTGATTTTGTCAATAGTAGGCGTCCTTAATTTGTCTTGATAGTTCAGGCTAGACTAGATATGTAAACATGTCCTCGTTGGTCATGATGTACCAATATCTACAGTTTCCGTGATTTTGTTAGTAGTGCGCGTCCTTAATTTGAATTGATTGTTCAAACCAAACTAGATGTGTAAACATGTCCTAGTTGTTCTAGAGGTACCAATGTCCACGGTCTCTGTGATTTTGCCAGTAGTTTGCGTCCTTGATATGTATTGATTGTTCAGACAAGATGTGAAAACATGGCCTCGTTGGTCATGATGTACTAATGTTCACAGTCAGTCTCCGTGAATTTGTCAGTAGTGTGAGTCTCTTTTTTGTACTAATCATTTAGAGACTAGATCTGTGAATATGTTCTCTGTGTCCATGATTTACGAATGTCCTCATTCTTCATGTTTTCTCAATAATTGTGTGCGTCCTTAGTTTGTATTAAGATTTCTTCTGTCTGTGTAAACGTGTCTATGTCGTCCATTATGTCCGCAGTCTCATTTGTGTCAACAATTATGTTTATCCTTTGTATTGATATTTGATTATATATGTATAAAGATATCTTCTTCGACTCTGATACACCATATTTGGTAGTCGTCATGGTTCTTGAAAATTATTGTTGTCTTTCGTTTAAAGAATCGTGCAGACGATCAGTGTAAAAGCGTTCTTTAAATTCTTAGGTCCAAGTTAGCAAAAACGTCTTCATACATATTAACAATAAAGAACATCAGTTTCAGATTTCATGAATTATATAATGGTTTAAGATTTAATAGAATAGATTCATGTCATATATAAATCGTCCTTGATATTATCAATTGATGCACACTTACAATATAGCAATACAGTTTTTGATACATAAGCATATTAACAATCCCAGTAATGTGCTTCCGTCTACACACATCTATGAACAGTATGGAATCACAAGCCTGTCACATTGTTGTCCGAAGTAATAATTAAAGGCTGATGCCTTAATTAGAGAAGAGATGATAATAATGTGATCGACCTTTTATTCTAGAAATGGTTAAAAATATTTCTGAGATGAAAAACACGAACCACAATTATATCTGAGTGCACCAACCCTCTTAGTCTGAACAGTTAATATACGGCTTAATAATGTTTCTCTACATTTTCATTCCGCAAGATAACGGGAGTCACAGCTGGCCATGACATCACATTGTCTACAGTTTCCATGTTGTGGTCAATAGTTTATGTGTGTCCTTAATTTGCATGGATTATACAGAATATTTGTGTAAACGTGTGAGTCCTCGCTTGCATTGCTAAATTTCATATTCTTTAGTATTGATCTTACAGTTTCCAACTTGATACATCACCATTTGCTATTAATTTCCTGCCGGAAACTGTATTTCTTTTCGCTCTAAGATCGCCAGAACAAATGTCATCGGTACGCGGTTCTATACCGAGTCCTCGATATCCACCAATTACAAGAATGTGTGTGTGTGTGTGTGTGTGTGTGTGTGTGTGTAGTATGTACACTGTATCAATGATATACCATGAGATGTGTAAATTTTTAATTAAAAAGAAACGAGGTTTGCCGAGTTTCCTTTCATTGAAACTTTTCTACAACGAGTGGTGTATCATTGATACAGCGTACATACTATACATAAATTTTGATTAAATTACATACAAATGCGCAGACCACTCCGGTGGCCTAGTGGTTAGAGCGTCCGCCTCGGATGCGGGAGGTCGCGGGTTCGAACCCCGGCCGAGTCATACCAAAGACTTCTAAAAAATGGTACTAACAGCTGCCTCGCTTGACGCTCAGCATTAAGAGGTTAGTGTTAGGACTGGTCGGCCCGGTGTCAGGATAATGTGACTGGGTGGGATACCATGCTACATGTCTGCTGCATGATGCCTCAGTGCTAGACATCACTATAAACTGTCACACTGCAGACATCGTAGCGATATGACTGAAAAATTGTTAAAGATACGTTAAAAATCTAAATCACACACTTGCACATACAAATGCATATATTTGCCCTTTGAACAGAGTTAAGATATCCTCAGGGAACTGTGCATTGAGCGAGTGAAAGAACTCTTCACATCCCTGCGAGTGTGTCCGCTACAAAATGTAGTTCTATGCCTTTTCTTGTTTTCCACAATCACATTTGCAAGTTGATAAGTTGATTGTTTTCTTTTTAAGTTTCTGTTTTTATTCACAGTGATTAAATCAACATAAGACACACTTATGACGTAAACATGAAAGATTGTGTTTATGAAGAAAATAGAGCACTACGAACACGTTAGCTGCTTGTACACACTGAACGCTTAGGCATTCACGTACTGGCGTATGAAAATTAGCATGGAATAGAAACTAAGCGAAATTTACGTACCACCAAGAGGTAATTAATCCATTTTAATATATTTACAGTTGATCTAAGTTGTTTCTAAGTTGTTGATCTAAGTTGTTTCTAAGTTGTTGATCTAAGTTGTTTCTAAGTTGTTGATCTAAGTTGTTCTAAGTCTGCTTTAATTAATATTACTACTGACCATAAAATTCTCTCTCTGTCTCTCTGTCTCCTTTTCCTTTCGAAGGTTTGACTTAACTTTACAATCATTCATAGTTCTAGAAGATTGTCGTATGACACAAGCGAAAATAATCAACGCTCGTATTTTTGAGAGAGAGAGAGAGAGAGAGAGAGAGAGAGAGAGAGAGAGCAAATTGACTATTCCAGTCAGTTGGTCATTTTGTTAACGATTTTTACTTTGTTCTTAGGGATGAGAGGATGTGAAAAGAGATATGAAACCAAACAAAATCCAGCAAAATCTGGGTATAAAAATAAGACATAATGCAGAACGGAGGCTTGTTTGAAATACTTTCTTTGTTAAATGTTCTCAGGATTTTGTGCTTAATATGATAACTTCAGGATAAAATATATATTTGAAATAGCTTGCAGAGTAGATTGGCAAAAATAACATTACTGGTTTCTTCTTAGAATGATATAAATTAGGATGAACAAATATGTGTTGCTTGAGCACTTATAATGGACAAACGATAAAATCCTCCTATTTTCGTACTGAGATAAAATCTATCCGGTAATGTCTAATATGAACGTGTTAATTGGAATGTTAGCTGTGAGCATTGGGTAGAATATACAAGTACAATGCCAATATCAGGTCGACTGTTGAATGTAAACTACTCAGAGTGTTAGATCAAAATATAGCCATCATCTTATTTGCCTTAAAGGGAATTATTCTTATTGGCTGGCATAGCAGTCGTGAGTATTACGACCTGAAGGTCAGCACTGAAGCAATATTTATCCAATAATGAGACATTTTCTTTACCTTTGCCCTTCTCTATCCATCCATCTGATAATGTTTCTATCCATTCATCTGATAATGTTAACTTGAAACTAAGTTTTTGTGTATATAGTCATTTTATTTGGTTTTAAATGAAGTGCTAGATATTTTAAAGAAACAAACACTGATTAATCGCTTATGTTGTTGTTGTTGTTGTTGTAGGGTTTAACGCCATTTTTCAGCACAAGATAGGCTATACATGGCGGCCAGTATAATTGGTGGAGGAAGAACCCTGGAAAAACCCCGGGAAGAACCACCGACCCACGAGAAGCTACTGGCAGGCTTTCTCACGTGCCCACGTTAGCCGAGCCTGAGACTCGAACTCACGCAGACAGAGGTGAGATGGCAGTGATCCGTAACGGTGAGCGCTTTAGACCACTCGGCCACTCGGGGCCCCATTAATCGCTTAAGTAATATATAAAATATGTAACTAAAAGATATATATTGTGATTTGTTTTTAACCTAACCATAGGAAATATACTAATTATTGCTGTAAATAGTATCTAAACAGATTTTCTCGCATTTTGGATTAATAAAATTCAGATATTTGTTCCAAAGTAATTTCTTCCTCTGATACTGAATTACAGTCACCGCAACTTGTATCTTTCTCGGCATATAATAATAATAATAATAATAATAATAATAATAATAATAATAATAATAATAATGATAACAACAACAACAACAACAACAACAATAATAATAATAATAGTAATAATAACAATTCTGTTGGTCTGGATTATTAACAATTTTCCAGTCATATTGCTACGATGTTTGCAGTGTGGCAGTTTATAGTGATGTCTAGCACTGCAGCATCATGCAGAAGACATGTTGCATGATGTCCCACCCAGTCACACTATCCTGACACCAGGCCGACCAGTCCTAACACCAGCCTCTTAATACTGAGCACCATTTTTATAAGTCTTTGGTATGACTCGGCCGGGGTTCGAACCCGCGACTTTCCGCATCCAAGGCGGACGCTCTAACCACTAGGCTATCGGAGCGGTTTAATAATAATAATAATAATAATAATAATAATAATAATAATAATAAGCTGGTATAATTCTGTGCAACCTGATTGTTTTTGACGATCATGTCAGGCGATGTCATCGGGATGTATAACTCCTGGCAGGTGTAACAACGGTGATGAGGCTGAAGGAAGAGAAAAATCTAGTTAACTGCACCACACCACGCAAAATATAGTATGGAAGGTACAGAATAAAAGAATCATGCTGCGTTCCTTGGAGGGCATGCAGACCATGGTCGAAAAATGTGCTTTTCCAAGACACTCTACTTCCCCTAGTGCACCAGATGACTACCTCAGAGATAATTATTCCCAACGTGGCCATCTAAGTGGTGCAATACCAAATGAACAAGGGAGAAAAAAACAGAAATGGACTGGAGGGGAATATAATCTATGAGAACCTGCTACCAGGCGCGCTAAATACGGCAAGTAACAGTAACACTGAAGATGCCGAGAACGTCTGGTGAATATTCTAATATCAGCAGCAGGCCTTACATGAAAGAGCAACACATTAACAAGCATCACAGATGAAACAAAACAGATAATCGAATAACTGCTTCAAATGTAAAAGTAGTGTCAGAAGTTATATAACGCAAGCAAACAAGCTCACAATTAGATGCAACTGAAAATCAAACGTCTGAAGAAAACGATTTGATACAAAACTATGGATTAAAATTCCTGAGAATAAAATGCAAAATAAGGTACAAATGGGTAGAAATGACATATATGATCATTAGGAAAAGACATAAACTAACAAAGACAAAATGGACAGCAAAAGCAAACAAGTGCTAAGATTTGGAAATCAGATTAAAAATGAAATAATGACGGAAAAGGAGATGAATCACATATCTGATGTAAATTATTTCATGTACGCTGAGGCAACCAACAGTACGTCTAAATCGATGGCAAGATATCAAAGAATCTAACAGAGAGATAGAAAAACAACCATAATGAAATAGCAATGCTCGCCGAAATAGAGAATTCTAGCTCAAAAATTACAAAAAGAGAGAATGTTCAGAGAGTTCAAAACAAAGTCAGTATTAGACTTCAAGACCATGCACGATGAACTAAAACAATCCAAAAGATTACGAAGACGTGGAAAATGCATCAAACGATTGAAACAAAGCAAATAATTTCAGGTAAATGCTTAAAAATTGTAGCGTCAACAGAACAAAAAAATTCTGATATAAAATATACCCGTTTCAGTAGAGATTGTGACGTTTTGGAGAGAAATATTGGCGAACGAGAAGCACATGACTAAAAGGCAATTGGATTATTGAACAAAGACAAGTGGACAATAACCTCGAACAGAAATGGTCAGTGATCACAATTGCGGAAATGGAAGAAACTAATACCACTACAAGCAACTGGAAGTCACATGGAATTGGCAAAATCGCAAACCTTTGACTTAAAATTCTAAGATTAACCCACGTCGAATACTGTAAAGAAATCAATATCCTAATAAACTATTCAGAAGGAACTCAAAAATGGCTTACCATTGGAATCACTTAGCTCCGTCCAGAAGAATCAAAACACAGAACAAGCAAAAATAAATATCGACCAATCACCTGTCTCTCAGCAACCCTCAAACTAATAACTTGCTGACAAACATTCACACAACTTGAACAAAACACTTTTCATCTCCAGAACAAACAGAATGCTGCAGAGGATCATTTGGCTGTAAAGACAAACTTCTGATAAATACGATGATGTTGAGGAAATGAGATCAGAAAGAAAACCCATAGGCACAGTCTGTTTAAATTATAGGAAAGCCTTGCACAGTCTTCTTCACCCCTGGGTCATCGAAAGTCTAAAGATATATAAGCTAGAACCAACACTCATAACTTGCAATGAGAGAATAATGCAAATGTGGACAAATCAAACTTAATCTTAATCATACTAAAAGGGCATGCAGATGTCACTATTTTGGGATCAAATATGTAATATTCCATGGTGACTCAATCTCGGCATTTCTGTTCTATCCTGGCATTAGCTTACTAAGCACCCTTTTGAATGAAACAGAATGTCTTAAAACTGTGAATGAAACAGAATGTCTTAAAATTGTTTATAAGAAGGCCATTTCCGTCTCATTTATATGGACGACTTGAAACATTTTGCGAAATATTACGCCCAGCTTGAAACTGTCCACACTGTTTCAAAAATCGTCAAGGATATAGAAATGGAATTCGGTAATAAAATATGAAAAAGTTATATTTAAACGAAGAAAACTAACAAAATTACAAAACACCAAACTTGACATAGACATAATTATGAAAGACCATGCAAATAAAGCACTATACACGTATTTTGAAATAACCTTGGGAGATGGAATCCATCAAGAGTTTATAAAAGACACCACAAGAAAGAAGTATTACAATTGAGCAAGACTTGCTTCAAATAATATCACAATAATTAGTTAGCTCTGTCCTTGTTGTGACATATAATTTCAAGGTCATAAACTGGACCAAATTTCAGACATACAAACTTTGAACCGAAACACAAGAAAACTCTTAATGATGTATTCTGTTCACGATCCCGAAGCTGACGTACACGGTCTGTGCATCCCAAGGCGAGAAGGAGAAAGGGGCCTGAAACAAACTGAAAAATCTTACAAAGGAACAAGTACTCCCAACTTTACCATCAGAAAAAAGATAACGAACTTCTCTAAGCTGTTTTCAAACAAGAATAATCTTAGTGTAAAGCCAGAAGAAGGCTATGATTTGTCTCTGACAATAAAAAAAAAAAAAAAAAAAAAATACAAACGGAAAGTGAAAGAAACATAAGCATACGAAACTGAAACGACCAGATACAAAGACAAAATAAACTAACGGCTAAACAGCACTGGATTAAGACCTGAAACAGGGGGCTTCATAATAGCAAATCCTATACACCCGCTCTTTTCAAACAGGATACGCAAGTATGATTCCACTCTAGTGTGCTGACTCTTCAACTAATTCGAAGAAACTATATAACACATAACCTTAGGTTGCACTATACTCGCAAAAAAGAACTACATATAAATGCACCTACCCGTACCATCAGACTGAAAGCAGCATCAACCAGAAACCATGACCTAGGATGAAAAAGCAACCATACTATGAGATATGCCAATACGTACAGACCGCGAAATCAAACTTTAAAGACCTAACCTAATGGCAAAAGACAAAACTAAAAGAAATTACTACACTATTGTCATGTCTGTACTTGCAGATAGAAATGTGTCAATA
>JAECUM010045730.1:0-25557 GCA_016617855.1 Megalonaias nervosa
TATTGGGAAAAGATGGGAAATAGAAGAATTCTTCACCTTTATTCTGTCCACAAGGCTACTGGTTGATTATCCATTAATATAAACTATATTTTCATTTCCTACGCTAATACCCGGTACACATTTATTGTGGTATACAAGTTTTATTTTAACGAGATGAATATATTTCATTCTTTTGTAACATTAGATAAACTTTATCTGGTAGATAAGCAGGACAATAATTTGCTATTTTTATTGTATACCAGACTTGCAACTAATTCGAAACCTTAGATCAGGGTGGTCCAACATCTTCAACACCGTGAGCCAATAATACAAATAAAACTATCATACAGGTTAGAGAATTTTTAATTCGTGCCCTACGCGAGTAAGCGGCACCCATCGCCTTGCCTACACGCACCAGTCCATATTCCATCACGACTAAGCACATTTACCAAAAGTGATGCAACTGAATCGGTGTTATATATGCACTCGTGTGTAGCAGACACATTCGTATGACGACCCAATAATTAATTCTCATCTATCGCACAGTCATTCCGGATTCCTATGAAAGAAATCAAGGTATATAGGACTAATTATGGACAATTATAAATATACACCAGATAGAGCGGAAAGTGTTATCCCTGGATTCTATAGGTGTGTGTGTGTGCGCGCACACGCAAGGCGATGGGTGCCGTTTATCTGCGACATGGGTTCGAATCTCTGTAGAGTACGAATTAATAATTATCTAACCTGTGTGACAGTACTATTTGTATTAAATATTAATTCTGCCTACTATTATCAAGCATTCACCTATGTTCAGCACATAAAGCTAAAAATAGACAAAATCAGCGCACTGTTTTAAACTGTACAATATTTGTTCTCGAGAATTTTATTCGATCGGTATGTCTTTTAATCAAGAACTTCCAACATAACTTTCTTTTTCGATTTATCAGCTTGGGCTCTGAATTTTCGGTTACTGATTGAGGATACGTCTAACTAACAAGAAACGATAAGGCAAAACAGTGCAGTATTTTAAATATCCTACAGAGGTTGCATGGATTCTGATGGGAACTATGATACATTATGTATGTATTATGATAATTGCGAATAGGTAAACCTGTTTAGCAAACTGCCACAAGATGAACAAATGTATTGTTTGTAAATTTCTAAAATTTGAATAAAAATCACAGTGTAAGACATTTCAAAGATATTTTAAAACAACCACACTAAGTGTACCGCTGAGTGCATGTCACATATACCTTCACACTATTACGATTCTATGGTCTTGAAATAAGTAATAGAAAACAGTGAGAAACAACAAGCTTTGTAAAATTCAACAAATATTTTTTTTTTCCTAGAATGCAAAGTGAAATTGTAAAAAGGAACTTACGGTATTGCAAATTAAATCCCGAATAAACCTAGAATTACAGACATAAGTCTTAATGATTAAAGTTCTGAATCAACTTTAGTAGAAATCCAAATTAAATCCTACGCTGGAAGTGTTGATGTGCATACAGTGGCCCTTGTCGTGTTGATATGCCAACAGTCTTTTGTGTTATCCCAATAACACAATCCAAGAATATATCACTATTTAAAATATCCTTATAAATTCAAGTGTCTATTTCCAAGAAGGTTATTTTTGAAGGGCACTTTGTATTTCCACTGAATAAATAATTTGAATAAATTCCAGCCTAAATGAATTACTGGACACAATAATGCAATTGATTCAGCTAAGATCTTAAAGCAGGAATTAATAATTCCTAGAAAAAAAATAAGATTATATAGTCCTCTACTTAACCTCAGGTCACAATTAGCATTTTTAAAAAAAGAAACTATTATCAAATGGAAAATAATCTTCTAGAATCTGCCTAATGTTTAGATATAAAATTTTAGATCTAATTAGAAGGCATGTTACTAAAATTATAATATAGAATGTTGAATTTATCAGGTAGGCCAGGTATATTTATAGGCGAATTCCAATAACCGAGGACCGCTCCGGTGACCTAGTGGCTAGAGCGTCCGCCTCGGATGCGGGAGGTCGCGGGTTGGAACCCCGGCCGAGTTAGACCAAAGACTAGCAGCTGCTTCGCTAGGCGCTTGGTATTAAGAGGTTAGTGTTAGGACTGGTCGGCCTCGTGTCAGAATAATGTGACTGGGTGGGACATGATGCTACATGTCTGCGGCATGATGCCCCAGTGCGATACATCACTATAAACTGACATCGTAGCAATATGACTGAAATTTTTTTAAAGCTACATTAAAAATCCAACACACACACACACACACACACACACACACACACACACACACACACACACACAATAACCTAGACCCAGACCCAAATAAATATGTTTACTTCTGTTAATAACGATCATAATATTAAACCCGTACACATAGAGAATATTTTAGCTATGTATTATTTGTTATATAATTATTTTTAAAATCAATGATTCAGGTCAAGTGGAAAATGAACTTGGTTTTGGACAATGTCAAGTCCAACATATAATGTTACAATATGAATAACATCTACTGAATACAAAAAATTGAAATACATAAAAACCTAACAAAAAATGCAAAATAAATATAGATAACATCACCATAGTGTCCCTTATTCAAGTCATATTGGTTACTAATGCTATGGTTGGGTAAGTTCATCGTTCCAGCTATATGTTTAACAGGTCATTTCAAGATTGGCAATTTTATTTATCAGTACTAATAGGCTCCTATAGAGTCTTTATCATACCTTTCAGTTACAGTTTTAATATTAGTATATATACTCATATTCTGTTACAGGCAGTCTACCTGCAAATGCTCTGGTACAATTATGACTCACACCACCACCTCTCATAACATCCCAGTCCTATAGAACCGTCTTGGGCTTAAATACCAAACATTACAACGAAAGGTACCATTTACGAGAACAATGTATATTTAATGAAACTAATCTGACATGTGTTTTATTGCTTGACAACAACTCAAAATCCACTTCATTTGAAGATTAGCAGTGTGACTATAAATCTCTATTCTCCTAAGCCTTTTATTGCAGTGTGTGGCAGGTGCAGGTTAAACAGTTCTCAAGAGTAACGGATCCGTATTGTGGTGCAGTTTATGATTCTGTATGCTTTACCCGAATATGACTTGACAAATAAATATCTTGTTACTTTCAAGCGTTCTAAAACTGGCATTTTATGAAGCACAGACAGGCAAATTAATTTTTTATATTTTGAAATTCTCTTTGATAATATCAACTAGATTCTTGCTAGAGGTCAATATAAATTTAAGACTTACATTAGTTTTTGGTGATAAATTAATGTGCATATTAGTAAGATTATTCAGAATAAAATCTATATGTTTATATATGTTATACGCAGCGAACAGGTCTGTCAATGGAAGAACTCTAGATAAACTATAATTGTATATATTATTCATTGGTCAGGAGAGTCTCTGTATGCAGAAACTGGTTAAAAGTCTCTTAAACAAGGAAGACAAAAAAGGAGTTTTAAACACATTGAATATGTAAGTCGGTAGGTTTTAACAGTACTTTACTTGACTGTAGGAAATGGGAGCTAAGTGTCTTTTTCAAGACTTCGCCTAAGCATTCGCCTCGGTAGAGGCTTGATATTTAACCTGCGAACTTTGTATAACGAGACTGACGCTGTATGAAATGAGCCGAGGATATAATGTATACCTAGGCAATACATATTGAAAACATGTATTATTGTAAGTCTTTATTGAAAATGATTGCTCATTACATATCTGTGTGCTCACATAATGATAAAACTTATCCACACGATTTATCCTTGATCGAATATACAATTTTGTATCTATAAGCGACACAAATATTTCAGCAAGATAATATTCGGTCAGTGTTTATATCTCCTTGGCCTTTTCATCATTATTCTTGCAATCAACTAAATCGCATGACTATCTCTTCTGATTTAATTTTGAAGATGCCTTTGTCCGCGAGACGTTGTCTCCAATTTTTGATTCGTCCATTTATAATGGCTGTATCCAAGAATCCACAGGACACTTTCGCTCTCGATGACATCGTCGAAATACCGTAACAGTAAAGCGCAATCAAGAATTTAAAAGTGAAGAAGAAGTAGAAGAGATTACATTACTACACTTGCATCCCCTGTATTGTTTTGTGGAAACTTAATTACAGCCTGATTTCCCTGATTCAGTACTGGGAAGACAACTATTCGAAATGACTTTATAAAGACTTAGTATTTACCAATTTCCTTTCATCATCGTGGTTCCTTTTAAGATTTGTTGTCGTGCTTTCAAAGTATTTTTGTAGCATTTCTAATTTTCAGAGCTTTATATCTTTTGTTGACCGACTAAAACGCTCTTTTCTCCAATCAATGAAATAATTTTGCATTTGTATGTTGTATTAGGGCTGAGTTGCAATTTTTAAAGCATGTGTGGGTACTAACTGAAAGGTGTCTTGCGTAAGAAAGGAACCAGAAGTATAATGTATAGATTGTGCTGCGTAATCCAGCATGGAAGAATGTCAACAGGTCAAACGCTCTGTTAAAACAATTATTATAAAATCACAACTTTATTGATTATGGAGATTTAAATAACTGGTGCTACTCAAATGAAAAGCAAAGTATATATTAATTAATAGGTTGTTTTATTTATTTTGCCAATATTAGTAATTTATAGCTTGTATTAAGATTATTTACAGTATCACATTTTTAAGGGCTTCTAAGTTGGTGTCTTTTCTTCTTTACTAGTTTGATTAATAGTTTTTGACACCATCCATAGCATCTGCGATGCTGTCAGGTAGGCTTTTACATGAAATCTGGTTAATTCAGAATTTAATTCTACCGTTAGACCAGTCGCTAGATCAACTTTAGTTTTGTCAACTGTTAAGGTATCTGACGTTTTACATTTTCAAGAATATGTCTTTTTTTCTCACTTTAGAACTACAGTTCAAAAAGCTATGAGAGGTACTGAAGCAACAACAAGGTTCAGAATTTTCGTACAGTTTGAAAACGGTATTTAAGTTCTTTCTGTGCGAAGGCTTCTCAAGCGTATGCGTATTCGTCCTCCACCAGTTATGCTGGCCGGTATGTGCAGCCGATCTTCTGCCGAAAAATGGCGTTAAACCTCATAACAACAACCACAACCTTAACATATACCTTATCAGGTTAATGAAGGGACGCAATCAGTGTTGGATAAACGCATTTGATTATATAGGTTGTTTCCCATAATTTGTATCTGTTATAGAAAACTTAGAATTACATCAAGGACTTTTGAGGAATGAAACCCCTTGGCGTGTGGGGTGGGGTTGGGGGTGGTTGATGATACATTTGTAATTTTCATTTCCGATGAGTATACAGAGCATTTCGTCACAGGTAAACAATATTCAAAGGAACACATATGTTTAGATTTTCAATGAAAAATTAGCTATGTCCTAATATATACATTTTAAAGCAAATCATTTAATAACTAGTTGCTCGCCTCCTGCCTTACAGTCCGATTATATATATATATATATATATATATATATATATATATATATATATATATATATATGCGGCATATAAGAGAGAGAGAGAGAGAGAGAGAGAGAGAGAGAGAGAGAGAGAGGGAGACAGACAGACAGATAGACTCGGATATGTGCATCTCAAATGTCTGATAATAACCTATATGTTTCCACCAATAATATGCCTTATTTTATTTCCATATACTGGATATCCATCGTGACAAATTAAATTTATATTTGTTTCATTTTTATATATTTTGTTCTTCTTGTTGCTAATGAAACATTAATATGTATTTGGTTATATTATTGCAAATCGACTGTATTCTGATGCATTTTGCTGCAGACAAACTGAGCAAGTTTTCTTTTCATGAAATTGTTTAATAACTCAATCATTTATCGACATGCTTCTCCCTTTTTGAGCCTCATGTTACCTTCAACATACGTGTGACTCTTACGAGATTCTTTTATATGCGTCTGTATAGACGATACATCTTTATTGGTGCCTCTGAAAGACACTTTGTACTGTTCTTTTGTCCCTTAACCTAGTAAAAAAAAATCATACCAAAGACATGTCAAATGGTAGCATGCTTACCGGCGGGGAAGTGTGGACGAGTAGGAAGCTGTCTGCTGAGGCCTTAATGCCAAATCAATGGCGCCAGAGGTCCTGGGGCATCAATACTCTTTTGGTTCTTCATAGTCACCCCGGGCGCCATTTACCCTTAGTACACCACTGATGTCAAAGCAATCATATCCTCCTGACTGACGTAATATATTGAACCATAGGTACAGAAAAATCACACTATTTATGTTATACATGTACAGACATGTATGTATATAATATTTACTATACATAGCATAATGCTCGTGTGTTTGCTTGTTTGTTTTGCAAATTTTATCGGCAACGTAAACACGTTCATGTCTTTATCATTCCAATGAAATGGAAATAAATTGGCTTTTCCACGAACACACCTAGCAAGACATTCTTTAAAAAGTCACTAAAATTGGTTAATGTATTCATATTGCAACCCAGACATACAGACTGGACACTCGTCTTTAACAAAATCTCTAAATCTGCAAATCTATTGTCTAAACACAAACAACAATAAATGCTCTAGACTCAGTGTTTCATTCATTGGGCAATTGCTTGAATCATACTGAGTTTTTTTATTTTTATTTCACATTTTATAAACTGGAATATTCCTTAGAACACAAATAAATGATATAGACACAACAATTTATGAATCATCGAAACAAAATTAAACCATATATATTTTATCGATTGTACAAAAAATTCACACAACTTGTGTATGGCGTTCGCATTCGTGTTGTGTACCTTATTTGTGATAGTAGACTCGGAAAGCTCAGTGAAAATGACTGACCGATGACGGGCAACTGCCTCAGTTTCTGAAGAATTGGAACCCGGGATCGAGTGTGCTGCCAATGCGCTATACAGACCTCGCCAAGTTAGGTCGTAAATTATTGGTGGCATAAAGCCACAGCGCTGCTGCTATGGATGGTAAAATAAAAAATAAAAACGATGAGGAGTGATGTAAAATCAGTTATGAAACGAAAAAGAGTAGATCTCAGATCTTCAGAAATAATATTGATAAGGTTAATTTTACAAACTAAGCATGTAAGGTTTCAAGAAAATAATAAGTCATTGTGCAATCACGAGATCTAATGATAGACAGGAGCGATGTGTATGTTTCATTCTAGACGAGTTCTCGTAAAAGTCTCCCTAAAAGATCCTATGCAAGTCTGATACATTTTAACAGACTTGTCTTTAAGGTAGGATTCACTGCTTTCGATAATATTTCAGCTATTTTTTAAATTTGCAAGAAAAGAAGAGCGATTTATTGGCACACCCTGTTTGGCCAGTAAGATTTATTTTTATGATCGTTTTCATTTGGAAAACCTATTAGCGTGGCAAATTTCTCTTTATCCACGATACTAATTCCCCAGAATCGGAATTTCAATAATTCAAAGAATATAGTCGCCAACACAGCAAGGGCATAATATTGTAACTATTTTAAAACAGAAAAGAAATATACTGTTACGTTTATGGCTGCTCTAATTTTAAAAAAAGACTATAATCTGTTGTTAAACTTGAAACGCAATAGTTCTTAAATGAAAATACCGCGTCTGTAAAGTTGGTGTAAATTTGTATCATAGAGATTAGAATTAAAATTACATCATTGTCGCATACGTGAAGGTTTTGCACCGAGCACCATTTTTCTGAAACTGTTGCGTTATCAGTTATCGAGCTCAGTGACTGCATCCATTTCAGCTAGGGGTTAATCTTGAGAACAGTAAAATAGGTCAGCAATGAAGGAGCAGGGGAGACTATCTTTTGAGGCGCCGTAGCGGACAAAAGCTCGTCCAATGAGAAAGTTGCAGTTGAAATTTCAATGTTCTATGTCGAGAAATCCAATATCACGTGTTGGATCAAATTGTATATCCTTAAAGTTCCATTGTCTAGATCGAGATTTTAGATTTTATATGTTGAATTATACAGTGGTGGTTTACAGTTCTATTTCCTACGTCGACGTTTTAAAGTGTATATTTTGAATTACACAGCGGTAATTGAAATTTCAATATCATATGTCGAGAATCCCTAATTCACACGTTGAATGTAACTGTTTGTGATAAAAGTTTCCTTTCATATGGCGAGTATTTTGATTTCATCTGTTGAATTTCACAGCAACGAGAAACAGCTTCCTTGTTTAAAAATAACGCGGTCCCTTCATGAGAGCGACCTCTAACGAAGAAATTCATCGTAATTCTCGACCTGTGAATGGTAACTTTCAAATTCAAATGCATGAAATGTAATGGCGCCTCATGATGTATCTTAATACTCGATATTATTTTGAATTGTTAAAGTGGACATTGTGTAATATTACTTTTAACACCAACACATCATTTCGCCATATAAATATAGCAATTCTGACAAGCACAATAAAATGTCAAAGAAACCGCTGTGTAATTCAATAGATACAATCTAAAAACTCAACATACGAAATGGAACCTTTAGCACAATCAATGTTATTCAACATGTTAAATTGAAACTCTCAACATATGACATTAAAATTTCAACAACCATTGTAATTCAGAAAATAGAATCTAAAAACTCGACATTGGACATCGAATTTTCAACCAGCTCTGTGTAATTCAACAGATGAAATCTAAATACTCAACATATGAAATGGAACTTTCAACATAAACTCTTTGAATCAATACGTGAATTAATAATTCTCAACGTATGACATTGAAATTTTAACCACCGCCGTGTAATTCAAACGACACAATCTAAAACCTCGACATAGAAAATATAACTTTCAAGCCCTATTGTTTAATTCAACAGATACAATCTAAAATCTCGACCTAGAACTTTAAGGGCAAGCATTTTTGATACAACACGTGGAATTGGAATTCTGGACATATGGTATTAAAATTTCAACGGCAACGTTCTGACTGGACCAGCTTTTGTCCGCTACGGCGCCTCATACTATCTTGCAAGCAATGTTGCATTCTTCCTAAAAAAAACCAAAAAAAACAAACATAACAACTAGGTGTCAGCCGTCTGTTAGAATCTATGGCTCACATGTTATTGAAACTGTCACATGCTGTCCGAAAAAGAGATATTTGCAAGCAAAGGACAGACACAATATTTTGTACAGCTCAACATTTTCAAAGCAAGCATTTATTTAACATGCAATGGACGCTCTAGTCAGTGCAGGTGTGATTTCCGATATCATCAATCATCTGGCTAGAGAATCGTTTACAGAATAGAACATAAAATTTATTCATTGTTCAGTATTTTGGTCCCAGGGCCCATAATACAATAAAAAGAGTCAACGTTTGGGTCCGGGACCCATAGCACAATATACAAAGTCAATATTTTAGGTCATGGACCCATAATACAATAATCAGAATCAGTATTTTAGACCCTAGACACATAATGCAATTTAAAGAGTCAGTAGTTAAGGCCCTGGGCCCATAATATAAAATAGTTAATATTTTAGGCCCTGGACTCATAATATAAAATACAGAGTTAGTATTTTAGACCCGGGACCCATAATGTAATATACAGAGACAGTATTTTAGGCCCTGGAGATATAATACGATAGACAGAGTCGGTATTTTAGACCCTGGATCAATAGTACGATCTACAAAGTCAGTATTTAAGGCCCTGAACATATAATACACTATACAGAGTAAAACTTAATATGCAGTGCGCCGTATGTTGAATGTACACTGGATTATATGCCGCTATGCATAATGTACATAATCTTGCAAACTTACAAATCACACTATTTTTCTTACTTGACACTAGACCTGGGATATTTGTTCTATATATGAAATAATATGGTAAAGTTTACTTACATATTTTGCCGTAGACTAGTGTGTAATCGACACATACATAAAAATTGGTATTCGACTTCTAAACATGTAACATTTTGCTTCAGGCATAATTTACATAATCGTTAATTCCTGTATATGTTATACTTTCTCTCGATAATTAAGTCATGCAAGGAACACATAAATATTACCGGAGTTTTTCTAAAGACAAAAGGCGAGTTTGGCCTCAAATACATTAGCGAATCCCATGTTGTCTTATAATGACTATGATGAACGTTTCACCATAATCTGTAAATCTTTGCATGCTTCAGTAATTGCTCTAAAACAGTCACATTTATTTGACTAAATAGCAAATTAAGATGTAATCTGACTTAGAAAAAAAAAAAACGTACATAAAGGATTATAATTTGAGCAATATAATGTTTTTTATGTAACTTGTTGTTCATAATACTCTTGAATACATCTTAATATGATTTGAATTATTGATTCACCTCTTTTAAAAAGAGACAAAATGAATAGCACATTGTTGTTCTAACCTATATTGCTACATTGATGTAATTGTACAATTCTTACCTATATTTCAACAGCTAACTCAAACAAATTACACATGCAGCGCTCACGTATTGCGTAAGATTCGTATAATTATACAATGCTTAAATTCCTTGTTGATATGCAATATACCAACAATTCTGTTTATATATGACTTTTTTTGTTTTTGTGCCCTCAAAAACGGACAGAAATGTTTGCTCAGTAATAATTTATTTCATTACTTAATGCATGTACACTTGATTTGAATGTTAATGTTATCTCCCAAACATCGAAAAGATTAGGGGAACGAAGAGTTCCACTCTAAATATTCATAGTATTAATAAAACAAAGAAAATCAATGGCATGCAAATACGGTGTCTGGATAACCGGGAGAAACTCCAGGTACAGCGAGTAATGATGAAGTCTGTCTTCATTATATAGAATGAAATCATATTAATAATAGAGTGTTCTTGGTTAACTGGTTTTCTTTTTCCTTGTGTGAGGCCCAGTGCTTACAATAATGTAACAACGTGTATTTTGTAAGATTTGTAAATAAGAAAGATTACATACTTAACTGAGTAACAGTATTCACGTGTATACAGGTGAGTGATCTTCAAAGACAGTCTGATGAAATATTAGACTCAGCATTGAAGAACGATTTAACTGACAACATAAAGATTCCATACACTACTTGGGATTATCATATTGGGGATCGGGGTGGTGGTGGGGTTTGGTGTGGGTTGGGAATCGGGGTGGTGATGGGGATGGGAGTCCGGGTGGTTGTGGGGTTGTATGGGGTATTGAAAACTCCGCCGAGTATCTTGACATCGCTTGGTCTCTTTTGACATGCAAATGAGGTTGACGAAAGCATGTTTAACCCTGAGATCATATGTTATAAATCTCACATTTGACAGTGAATCATTCTAAACTAAAATCTTAAATTTCAGTTAAATACAAACAAAGCAAAACCAATTTAACCATTCCATTCCTAGGCGCTGTAACGAATAATACACTTGAGAGAAATTGAGATATCTCCACACACGAAATGCGATCACTTACTTAAATGTGTAAAATTGGGAACAATACACAGCTGTAATTCTCTGCCGATCGTGTAATGCTGATGCCATATGGTTTTAAAATATGTACTATAAAGAACCCCCTCTTAACCATGAATGCAAATAAATATTCACAGGTACAAAGTACCCCCAGTTGCATATAAAAAGAGATAGAATGACATCCAGTAGTTTATTTAAGGTGTTTCCTATCCATGTGTACATTTATCTGAGTCGTCCTTAAATGGCAGGTATTCTTTTCAAGAAAACTTGTGTAGTTTATTCCATAATAGGGAAAACCTGCTACTTTAAGTTTAATAGTCACCTGAAATTAATTACTCGGTGCGTAAACTTGGAATCACCCGACATATATTATCTTCGATCATTACTTCGCGTATGACCATTTTTCTTGCTGGACTGAACTGCTCAGTAGGATCATACCTTTTCTGTTTGTTGTGAATTTTATTTGTTTGAATAGTACTGAGAATTAAAAACAAATATTATAATCACAATACACCGAAACTATGGGGAAATATTTAGTTTAAACCTCTAACCATGAATTTTGAGAGGTGCAAAGCAAATGAGTTACCATTGCACTATCCAACCAAGTACCTGATGTATCGCTTCTAATAGATCCTTGGGGAATGAAGAATTAGTCATAGGAGTATTAATTACAATACAATTATAAAGAAAAACAGTTACACGTGCATTATGTTTAACTGCAAAGTCAAAATTATTTCAAGTGTTATCATTACAAAGTTCGTGTCACACCTATTAAAATTACATATGTTGGAATTATTTTAAGTTTCTCTTAAAATGAAAACATTTATTAATGCATTCACTTAGATAATCGGCCTAGATCTTATTCTGCTGGTTCTAAATATAGGGATATAACTAGGATATAAACTACTCGAAGCAAGGGGAGTAAACTCCAGTGCCTAGTAATAAGTAGGGTGTGGTTTCTTCCAGTGAATTTGCATTTATATTGTTAAACTACATGTAGATACAGAGTGATGACTCAAACAAAATTATTCACATAAAGGCAGATGGATCAATAAGAAACACCGATAATGAAATACTAAACTGAATATAAAATACAGGCTGTATTTATAAATCTTAATTGTAATTTTACTCAGAGTAAAATGACTGAGCTATAGTGAGAGATTAAATACCAGCTATAACTGACGGTAACAATATTATATTTCACGTTCATCTTAAATAAATATATTAAACAAGAGACTGGTGTGGACCCGATCGTCACTAACCCGACTGACATCTCCCTAAAAGCCACGCGCAAAGAAATATAAGCTAGTGGAAAGGTTGCCAAATGTTATATTCAGTATCAACTGCAATACATCCAATTAATTTTGCCTGATACAAAACTACGGAAACGAAAATAATATTTTAGATATAGACTGATATCTATTCGAATTTTTGTCATCATTTAAATTTTACACGTTTCATTCAGTCTTAGATTTTCATGTCGGCTGCAAAAGCATAAAAATTATAGCTGAATTATTATAATTCTGTTATGAAAAATATTTTGATGATAATCTTCTTCTCATTTCTTGCTATGAGAAGGAAATACTCATAACTTAAGAAATGTCTTTGCAAATGGCGAGAGAGCGAGAGAGAGAGAGAGAGAGAGAGAGAGAGAGAGAGAGAGAGAGAGAGAGAGAGAGAGAGAGAAAAGTGTTCAGGCTCTCTTAAAAGAGGTGTCACTTATAACGGTGTAGGTACGTCCACATCTTGGGGAAAATGGCGATACCAGAGGTAACGGAGTTCGCAGTAACGGAGTTCGCTGTAAGGAAAGACAAAGTCTTCTGATTCTCGATGAATGAACTGATTTTGCGCAAGCTTGTTCTCAATTTATACGCAATTTTGAACTTATCCTCAAGGCCAAATATGGACATTCGTCTAGGTACTTTGTGTTCATTCATTTCGAATCAGAACGCTGCTCCCGTCCTTCTTACTGATTCTGTCTGCATCTGTGTATGTCATCAGACAGACAATTCTTCTGCATCGGCTTATTCGTTTTTAAGAAACGCGTGAATCTTCTAGCTTACTCATCCAAAAGGGATTCGTCTGTTCGGCATAACTTGCAACCTAGTCTAAAAGTTGATGACTTTTGGATACAAGGGAAATGTATTTCACAGTACTAGACATTTTGCACTTTCTCATAAAACACAATCTTTATTAAAATTGTATACAGTTCTAGTACAGAAATAAATAAAATTAATCTCAATATATTATAGTGGAAAATTACTTTCAATATAATTTAATGAAAAATTACTTTTAATACAATTTAGAGAAAATTTCAATCTTAATAATTCTATTAAAATATTCTGTCCTAATAGTTCCAAAAATGTACGTTTTGCAAGCTAAAATGAAATGGAAGTTCATGATGATATTATCTATCATATGATATCCATTCTGCGTCTTTAGTTTATAATTACTTTAGAATGAAGACAATGAAATGCAGCAATCTTACGTAGAGAGAGAGAATGACAAATACAATTTTGATTGAACCGATATTATTAAATTAATAATGTCACTAAATACATTAATATGCATTCTAAATTTGTGAAGTTCAAAATGTGAAAGATATCGGATATTACTGTTGACAAACGTTTTAAGTGTCTTAGACAGCGATTGGTGCACATCAAAGACAATCAAAAATGTAACAATATTCTTGTTGGGTTTCACTAATCCCACCTCAAGGTGTTTGCTATGTGTATTTGGTTTATTTGATTAGTTTTAAGTGGATAACGAGAGTTAATTTTCTGGCCTTGGGTCACAAAGGGGCAGCCGGAAAGGCTTGATGAGGGAATCCAGTCCAGTAATCGTGCGTAGGAGCCCAGGCCCCGGTGTAATTAATATTCTCAAAATCCCTATTCAGATTGAGATTTGACATAGACTTGCTTATTACATGTCATACAGAATCAACATTATTCTCACAGATAGTGGAAAGGATGCAAATTAACCTGGAAGTTTTAAAATTAAACCAATGGAAAACGTTCTATTCATGAAAAGAGAGTTGACAAATTCCCCAAATTTGAACAGATCCTCGAAATGTCCTCAGTGGTAAAACAAGCCTCTTCAACTGAAAAATCAAATATTTCAAGGCTGTTTTGTAGTTGTTGATGATGATGTTTTATTAGTGATGGGAGCTGAATGTTTCGTGAAAAGACAATAAATACCAGGCTAGAAATAAGACAGTAATTTACAAATCAAGATATGAAAAAAAGGGATATTTCATGAACCTGGAGTAAGTACTCTAACTACTGAGCTACCGCGCCTCTTGGACACTTTTGTGGAAATTAATTATATATATATATATATATATATATATATATATATATATATATATATATATATATATATACGTATATGTAAATGAGTATATTATTTCAAATACACAGAATATGCTATCTTTTTCTATCGAAACACTTTTGTTTATTTATATAGCTAGCAATCTTCCTCCTCCTCAACAAATACAACATCACTATCACTATCATTATTATCCTAGCAACCTATTGTGATGTATATCTATATTTTGTGAAACTCCTGGTACATGATTTTATCTAATTGTTATAATTCTTTTTCATGGATGTAATGTGTACAGAATATCTTTAGTTAAGTTTGGCCTACGTGACTTGAATCTTTTAAGAGTATGATAATGCATAGGACCTATAAATGGATGTTTACGTATGCGTTGACAATTATTTAATAACACTCTTAATAATAAGACTTAAAATGGCGCATATGGCGTGATGGATCAATGACTGAGGAGGTTTATGTTGTACTTAGACATCATTTGAGAGGAAAAACATTTGTTTGGACTGTGTAGTGGAAATAGAAAGTGGTCTTTATTTGGACTATAATATTATTCTGGAACTGTTATACATTTTGGACAACACCATCTTGACAACCACACGGTTCTTTGAGGACCAGTACATTTCCGGCATTGAAATTTCCAAGGAACTTTTCATTCATTTAGGACTTTCATAGACCTTTATTATGACTAGTTTGGATTCACTTCGTAATACTGTAAGTTCCTCTCGCATGTTTCATTTATAACTTAGATAATTAAATTTTTTTTTTAAGTTTTATAAAACTTGTTGGTTTTGCTTCTTTTCTGTTACTTAAGTTTGTGATCATAGAGTCGTAACACTATGTATTGTTCGGAGAGGTGTATATTTAGTATCATAAAGCACAAATACTAATAGAATGAAATAAATTTAGTATCATAAAGCACAAACACTACTAGAATGAAATAAATTTAGCATCATAAAGCACAAACACTAATAGAATGGAATAAATTTAGGATCATAAAGCACAAACACTACTAGAATGAAATAAATTTAGTATCATAAAGCACAAACACTACTAGAATGGAATGAATTTAGTATCATAAAGCACGAACACTACTAGAATGGAATAAATTTAGTATCATAAAGCACAAACACTACTAGAATGAAATAAATTTAGTATCATAAAGCACAAACACTACTAGAATGAAATGAATTTGGTATGATATAGCACAAACACTACTAGAATGAAATGAATTTGGTATGATAAAGCACAAACACTACTAGAATGAAATGAATTTGGTATGATAAAGCACAAACACTACTAGAATGAAATGAATTTGGCATCATAAAGCACAAACACTTCTAGAATGAAATGAATTTGGCATCATAAAGCACAAACACTACTAGAATGAAATGAATTTGGCATCATAAAGCACAAACACTAGTAGAATGAAATGAATGTGGCATCATAAAGCACAAACACTACTAGAATGAAATGAATGTGGCATTATAAGGCACAAACACTACTAGAATGAAATGAATTTGGCATCATAAAGCACAAACACTACTAGAATGAAATGAATTTGGGTTCATAAAGCACAAACACTACAAGAATGAAATGAATTTGGTTTCATAAAGCACAAACACTACTAGAATGAAATGAATTTAGTATCATAAAGCACACACACTATTAGAATGAAATGAATTTGGTATCATAAAGCACAAACACCACTAGCATGAAATGAATTTAGTATCATAAAGCACAAACACCACTAGCATGAAATGAATTTAGTATCATAAAGCACAAACACGACTAGAATGAAACAAATTCAGTATCATAAAGCACAAACACGACTAGAATGAAAGAAATTTAGTATCATAAAGCACAAACACTAATAGAATGAAATAAATTTGGTATCATAAAACACAAACACTACTAGAATGATATGAATTTGGTATCATAAAGCACAAACACCACTAGAATGAAATAAATTTAGTCTCATAATGCACAAACACTTGTAGAATGAAATTAATTTAATATCATAAAGCACAAACAATACTAGAATGAAATGAATTTGTTATCATAAAGCACAAACACTAATAGAATGAAATAAATTTAGTATCATAAAGCACAAATACTACTAGAATGAAATGAATTCGGTATCATAAAGCACAAACACTAATAGAATGAAATAAATTTAGTATCATAAAACACAAACAATACTAGAATGAAATGAATTTGGTATCATAAAGCACAAACACTACAAGAATAAAATGGATTCAGAATCATACATCACTACTGGATCAAAATGAATTTTATAATACCTTATATATGACATAATTTGGTGTACAATTATTGACAATTCAAAAGTAAAATGGATTTTGTCTTTCAAGAAAAACGTATCTTTACATTTTTTCTAAATAAGGTGTTACCTGGAAGGTTTTCCAACCCTAAACTGCCATCGTGAAATGTCATTTCAGTTGGTAAAGGTGCAGTTTTTTTCTGTCTTGAAAACTGGTAATAATAAACATATCCCGCCCTTTATCAAATGAAATTGCACATGGAGATCCTGGCACTTGTCTGGTGATCACCTGTAGGGCAGACCCATCAGGAGACAGCTGATGAATATTGCTTGACCCATATCCAGGAATATAAATGTTGTCATCTCGGTCCACAGCAACTCCTAAGGGAAGTTTAAGACTATCAGGGCAGTAGGTAAATTGACTCTGACCATTCATGTCAAAACAATGCAGAGAATTCCTTTCATACACAGAAACGTACACTCGTGTTTTTGCATTATTCAAAGCTATGTAGTTGTAGTACCCACATAAATAGTCATACTGATGAAAAGCCTTTATTCCTCCTTCAGTACTCATCAGACTCCAGCAACCCTTTCCACCATCACAGTAACCGGTCACAGCCATATTCCCCTTCCCAGCAGCTGTTAGTCCTTGACACATGCAGTTGGTTGTTATGGTTCGGACTGGGCTGATCACGTCATCCTTTACTGACAGGATCTGAATTTCATTCTTCTGATACAAGGACACTGCCACCTCCAGGTCACCTACTACACAAATGTCTAATGGTTGCGCTCTTAGCGTGTGACTGGTGATAAACTGATAGGACGAGCTCAGTAGGATGCATTGTATATGGCTATTATCAGCAAGCAAGGGAGGACATTTGAGCTTCTCGTAGGCACAAGTTTTCCCAATTCAGCTGCAGACAGCGATAAAATGGATTCTATCTGAGGAACTAATTCCAACTTGACTATTAATCTGTCGGTCATCTCGAACTTCTCTCTGACCAAATTCAAATATGAATGTAGTTGTGACACCATCTTTTCCGCCATCATAAATTTTTGTATTTCACTCCCGTATTTATTGACAGTTTTAAACAGAACACACGAATTTTTCACTGCATTTATCAGTGACAAACATTTATGATTCTCTTCTTGTTTCCTGATATCTTCTTCTTTGAAGATTCTGCTTTCTTCCGTCTTCAGTCCTTTCTCTAAATCATCTAACAGCGAATTGATTTTCCTTCTAATTTCACTTATTAGGTCCGTAATATTATTAACTTGTGACTTAAGATTACTAACACTGGACTCATTCAGCTCCATAAACTTTTGTAGGTGAGACTCTAATTTCTCCATATCTGAAATAATTTCATCAGGTTTGATTTCACGAAGCAGAGCAGGGAGTTCTGCATTCAGATCTATCTTATTAGAACAAGCGTTATGATTATGGAAAAAGCAAGTGCCGCAGCCAGCGACTTTGTGATCCTTGCAATAGAATTTAATATACTCTCCTTCATGTTGAAAACAGCATAAGTCCTCGCCAAGTTTCATGACATTTTGTGGATTACCGTCGAATTCTTCCACACTAACAACGGCATGATTTTTTGTCATTTTCTGTCTCCTATGAAATTTCAAGCAATCTTTGCACATGGCCTCCTTGCATACGGCACAGAACCCTTTCGCCAAAACAGATACGTCTTCCGAGTTACAAGAGTCACACATACGATCTGCTTTCGATTTCGGTGGCAACATTGATTCTAGAAGTGTGTTGATTGGAAACAGAGACGCCCATTCACTTGTTGGTATGTCTTTTATAGAGGGACCTGCAGTTTGTGTACATATCGGGCATTTGATATGTCTGAGTTCATTACACTTTGTAGCCTCAGTCGTTATGTAGGACTGTAGACAGTTGTGGCAAAAGTTGTGAGCACACGGTAGTTGTCTGGGTCTGTTGAACTGGCACAGACATAATGGACACTTAGATCCATCTTCTTCGTCTATGTTAGCAGTCGCCATTACTGAATTGAAATGTACAATATTACATCCCTAAGAATAGTCCCATATTCTGCCACAGATAAATATTGTCACTGAGAAAAATCTTGACCAACCCACTATGATTTCTTCCTTGTTTGTATGGCTCTCAGATTAGACTGGTACACTTGTTAGTACATCACTAACATTATAATAAAGCTGCCTACCATGTACAACGTTTAAATACAAAATCTAAATGTTAACGTGAGCAACAAACACAAGCATTAAATGCTTTTCTTTTTCGTATTAAACGACGCTACGATGATTGTTAGATAAGATCCTTGGAAAATATTGTTAGTTCATCGCTTTTTATGAAACTACGCCGCTTCTCTTTTCACGATTATATTTAATTGTTCTATGGATATAGTAAAAAACGCGCAAAACGCTTGAAATTCCAAAATATTTTAGTAATTGGCATCAGGTGCATATTTCTTGTTTCACCGTGCATATAAATAGCTTCATTTTTAAAATCTATTTAGTTTTGATTAAATCAAAGCATGCGCATTAAGGAAAAACAGGTTCTCTGAAAACTGAATACGATGGCGAAGTTTCCATTTTATAGAAAAATTTTCGGTAAATAACACACATTCATCGGGTTCTTTTTTCCGGGAGAGTGCGTATAATAATAGCGGGTAGGGTGTTCAAAGTGTCATAACTATTTCTAGAAAATCATCATATTTATGCCGTAAAGGAGATCAATCAATCGATCGACGATCAATCAAGAGAGAGATGCTATAAGACAAATTATGTAACCTTGCTAGCCATGCTACTAAGAGCTAACATAAATGGATATCTCTCATAAAATTTTAGTGATCAATGAGTACTAGATTATTCTAGGTTGTACATGGTGTAATTTGTACATAGGTCAGATTCGAGAAAGTAGGTCAAACCCCTGACAACAAGAATGTACTGAACCTGTCGTGTTAGCGAAGTGCGTACTAACTTACGGTTGTGAGATAAGAGGAACACAAAATGAATACTAAATCAAAGAGCTAAATCAGAGATCCTGCAAACTGAAATATGTACGAACATAACTGACTAAAATGCAGTATGTTAATATCATGGTAGACAACTCAACCAACAAGCCACGACAAGAAACTTTTGAACTAGAGTTAAGCCCCTTAAGTCAGAGTTTCAATTGAGCTCGAAACGTTACCCATGCATAGGATACATTTATACCGAAATCAATTTGTAGTTCATACATTATTATTTCGGCTGTTGTTACTTCGTGTGTTACAAACACATTGTTTAAAAATCTTCCATAATAATATAATGAATTCAGAATCATTTTAGATGATTGAAAAAAAAAGTGTGGTGTGGCGGGCAATGCGTGAGTACGGCGATATGAGAAAATGGCAAGACGCAAAGGAGCAGTCGTGACAGCAACTGCAGTCACTTGAATAATGAGAGATATGCATGCAAAATTCATGAAAACAAACAGAAATGGTGCACAAAACAGGAAGCAAGAATGTAAAGGCAAAATGTGTAATAATAATAATAATAATAATAATAATAATAATAATATTATTATTATTATTATTATTATTATTATTATTATTACATCCATGTGCTTTTATGGACCTTTCTGGTGAACATTTCACCCATCTTTACCTCCAACTGTCCACAGCGTGTTGTGAGGCTATTCAACCATTAACGTACAGTTTACAAGTACTGGATTATACATATATATGCCTGACAGGAGAAAGACTGAATAAGACATTAAAATTTCCTATGCGCAGAGGAAAAACAAGATTAAACACAAAATGCACTCGATAGTCAAGCACACTAACCGTAGGGCCACTGAAGCTTCCTGTAGCACATCATAACGTGGGAGGAGACTCTTCATTGATGTTCAAGCCTACGACCACCGGGGAGGAATACATGCCTCCAAGCTAATATATTCTACAATAATCATTTAGTTTCCCGAAGTATTATATACCCCATTAGTTTGTCCTCCCCCCCCCCATGCTCCCAAATTTCCTTGCACCTTGACTTGCGCCCACCAATTTCACCATTTATGCGAAACACAAATCGTTGAACATATATCTATACAGCACCATCTCTTCATTTAGTAGAAGAACTATGGAGGAATGCGAGTCGCCGAGGATCAAATGTGTGTGTGTCTGTGTCTGTGTGTGTCTGTGTCTGTGTGTCTCTGTGTGTGTGTGTAATTTGGATTTTTAACGCAGCTTTAAAAAATTTTCAGTCATATCGCTACGATGTCTGTAGTGTGGCAATTCATAATAACGTCTAGCACTGGGGCATCATGCTACAGACATGTAGCATCATGTTCAACCCATTCACATTATCCTGACAACAGGCCGACCAGTCCTAACGCGAATGTCACGTGTCCCTACGGAATTATTACTAACAACGGAGAAGAACGGACAATTACAAGATTAAATAGCTCAGAGCCCCCAGTCAGCAAGGCTGACGGTCTAGGTGAATAAAATATAAAAAAAAGTAAGGTGACAGGTATAACAATTTAATAAACTATATCACGGTATTCAACAATTACAGGACAATTTTTCAACGCAATTTCTTCCAATCAATACAAGGACCTATTGAAATTGCCAGTTATTTCATCACGCGAAATTAAACGTGGGAGTGTTTCCTTTCCTTGTCCCCTTCTATGTTACTCATCTGCAACTTCCGCCTTGTATCCCGATTAAACACTTCCGGCACCCTTGTTTCTGTTCTCCTTCCCGGCCTTGAGACTTCGCACAACTGCCTATTCGCCCGGCCCTGCGCCTTGGTATAACTGCCTATTTCCACGTGTTCTCAACGTCTTCTCTTTTCTCATACCTTCAGGTGGCGTCATAATCCACCCGGAAAGCTTCCTCAGAAGCCTTTGTGCCAAATCTCGTCAGAATTTCCTGGAACTCCCTTTTCCCTCTCTTTTACAAGTGCAAAATTTTCTCTCGGAGTACCGTAATGTTTCTTTAGTCACGTCAAAATTTGTACTAATTCTTCCAAAATGAATGGAACCGGATAATGTCTGGCTTCGTGCGAAACCCGCTCAAATTTTACTATCTTTGTTCTGACTGGATACCGGTGGTCTCTTTGACAACTGTCTGCATTGACAGGTAATAATGTCGGGGTTTCCGGTCCCTAAGCCTAAGCCAACCAGTGACATCACTGGCTGGTTTAAAAACAAACAGAGTTTCTCACCACCGCAGCTAGATTCTCTTTGAATTAACAGCGAACTTGACTGTGACGCAATCGCTAAGTCACGGACGGATAATTTCTTTGTTTCAGAATCGGTCTAAAGTCGTAATATTATATAACACGGATTGATATTACCCAAAGTACTTTGAATTACGAATTCTATCAGAAGACATGTGTAAACATGAGGCAGAAATTGTTAGCAAATTTTCTAACACAACGTGACAACTAACGAGCGCCAAACGAGGCAGCTGCTAGTACCATTTTTATAAGTTTTTGGTATGACTCGGCTCTAGTTCGAACCCGTGAACTCCAGCGTCCGAAGCGGACACTTTAACCATTTAGGCCACCGGAGCGGACGCCGGGATCGAACCTATGAACAGAATTTCGAGGAAAAATAAATGAATGGCATTTTATCCCTGATAAGTCCGCCTAATCCTTGTAGTTCGAAGGTAGTAAGTTCATCAAATTACAACAACAACAACAACAAAAATAAAAAATAAACAACCACTAAGGCAACTAGTAATAAGAACAAAAACAAGACCAGCAACAACAAAAATAACAACTCAGGCAACAACTATAATAATGGCACAATTTTGAGAATTTATTGTAAACTTTCGGCAATCCTTCCTCATGGCAAGCTTTACTTCATAACGTTGTGGCTTACAAACCATCACATTTGAATATTGCCAGTGGTAACATGTTTACATTTTCATTTGTTACAAGTCATCAAAATGTGTTTTTGTTCTCAGTGGTTACAAGTAATCTACATGTGTTGTTTTTCAGTGGTTACAAGTCATCTACATTTATATATTGTTAGTCGTTACAAGTCTTCTACATGTGTACATTGTTAGTAGTTGCAAGTTGCCGAAATGTCAATATTGTGACTGGTTACAAGTCATCAACATGTGTATATTTTAGGTGGTTTGACTGACACATTATTAAATGTACAAACAAGTACATACAAATTATATCCATGATTATAAAGTGTTGAGCCTCAATTTAATGCGCTTAACACTATTCAAACTGCTGATATGTGTTTAATAATATTCAAACTACTGACATGTGCTTAATAATATTCAAACTACTAATATGTGTTTAATAATATTCAAACTACTGATATGTGTTTAATAATATTCAAACTACTGATATGTGTTTAATAATATTCAAACTAATGACATGTGTTTAATAATATTCAAAATACTGACATGTGCCTAATAATATTCAAACTACTGACAAATGTTTAATAATATTCTAACCATTACTATGGCGTTTAATAATATTTAAATGCAGGGCAGAGAAGGCTGCATTTAATGACGGTAAGTAGCCAGAAGTGACGTAAATGTTACATTAAAGCTATTTTTGCCGATATAATCAAGTTGCACACAATCACTAAACAAATAACTGACTATGCTTAATTAGGAGTGAATTTAAAATTGCCTAATGAAATGTGCATGAATTTCATGAATGCTACATGTTGGTGGCATATGGCATCGTGGAACACATTCTTCATTCATCGTGTCCAAGTTCATGGTCTTTACAATCCGTTCCCGTGTCAGTCGTTACAGTTTCTTCCTGTTTTGTCAGTGGGGGCAGCTGCCTATTCAGACTGATATATCCAACTACTCAATCTCGCAAAGACTCAACTCGGACGAAGAGTCGTACAAATGACCTTCCTTCTGCATTGACACGTTGTTTATATCGGGTGTGACGTCACTCAACAATGTGAAAGATCTTCGTAATACGCACCTGGGCATGCGCCGATAATAGGTTGTCATATCTGGCAATTGTTATGACTAATTACGTCCCAACAATGCCATTTATCAATTACAGATACTGACATATTTTGATTTACATAGTTTGAGCGTACGATATTTATGCAAAGTGAATTCTTGACAAATACCATTGCTCCGCATCAAGGTCAGAGCTTACAAAATTAAAATTGGATGTTAGGGACCGACAATTAAATTTCTCAGGGTAGGGGCTGGGATATTATGATGAATATAATTAGTTCGTTTTCCTAAATGACAGAGCAAGAATTTTTATGATATTTAGGGCTAGAAATAATTTTGCACACAATTGCTAACCTACCCCCTTCAGAAATTTCAATCGTAGGTTGCTAATCTACAAGAAGATTAACCGAAATATCACTAAGATTGTCTTGTAATGACTATCATGGAAATGGAATGTGTTATATGCCTATCACATATTACTTTAAAAGATAGGTTTCCAGATTTTGAGGAGATATTTTGTACGTACAGTTAGAATGGATGCACACGCTTAAAGAAATATTGAGAAATGCTTCCGTACATGTCAGAAATAATGTATAGGGCATGATAAGTTTCCAGAGTTTGAGGAGACATTTTATATGCACAGTGATAGCGAATGCACAAGCTTAAAAGAATATCTGGAAATGAAAGTACATGTCACCTCAACAATTATATATATTGTTACGTATATGTAATTTAATTACTTGTGTGTTAGTTTTAATTTATTTTTTATTTTTCTTTCATTCCATTTTATTGTAATGATTATTTTCACGGGATTTGATATTTTTCCCAGTAAATTCAGTCTGTTTAGAACGTAAAAGTATTACTTCAACACTATTTTTAGCTCACTTTGGTTCATAGATTTCGTAAACATCGAGTTCAAGCGGTTGGCTATTGCCAATGTCATTTCGGCCCACGTGTTAGCTAAATTGTAAACAGCATTCCTTTTTTCTTTTTTCAGCGAGAGAATTTGATTTATAGATAGGGTTACTCTTGCCTATGTACGAATTGTAATTTTTTTTATTGCGCTGTTCAAGGCTAAGAGACCACGTGACCCATCACGCGGGAATGAAATGACGTTTTAGTTTGGTTTAATACTGATATCTCAGTAAAATTTCGGCAGTCGAATCTTTACACCTTGAGAGTACAAGGTGTTTCTATTGTTGATGCCAGATTGTTTTGAAGTTCATCTATTTTTTGGAATTTAATAATTCATTCTCTAGAAAACAACACAAGTGCTTCATATTTATAATAGGTCTCTTAGAAAGATATTCAGTGGAAATTTATTCTGGAATTCTAAACGGAAACATTATAAACTGTAATTCAATTGAGGATCTATTGCCGTCAGTATAACAACCTCATCTGACATCATCGCCTCCATATTGGAATTTCATCGAGATTCAAACCTGGATTCAAATAGAACTGTCTAGTGATAGGACATATATTTTTCAATTTTAGGATTAAATTTTGGATTATATTCACAAACCGTATGTCCTATTTTCTATTTTTCACGTTGTTTTCTAGGGAAAAAAAAAATTTTGTTAAAATTATAAAGCTTGTTGGCTTCAATCT
>JAECUM010045733.1:0-15250 GCA_016617855.1 Megalonaias nervosa
AGTGATCTTGCTGACCAGTTTGATAGGATCTGAGCAAGATCACCTGGTTTCTGATCGGTATGCTGTTAAAGAACCTGAAGTTGTTTACAAGTTGGAAAGTTCTGGAAATGAACTTCTTACCTTTTCCTGGTTCTGAAATTATCCTGTGTCTTTGTTTTGTCTAAGGTAGTGAGTAACATAATTAATTATTCCTATCTTAAACGGCTTTAGTGGAGTCAGTCACTATAGTTGTGTTCAATTATAATTTATTTTAATTATGCATTGGAATTACAAATTGCTGATATTCTTTAGGATTAAATGACTATTTTTAGAATTATTGTGAATTCCTTTATAGACATTGTGGAGTCAATCAGTGTGATAGATCAAGGCTAATAGCATATCACCATTATTCATAGGCTACTGAGATATCAGAACATTCAAACTTGGACTTGACTCGGAAAACCACTGGAACTCATTTGGAATACTCTATAATTTTCGACTTGTAATATGACTTTTGTATCTATTTCGGATTTCATTCACAATATTGTAATTTCGTTTTGGTTTTTCACTTTGTATTCGTGTATTATTTGTTAAATTTTACAAACCCTTTTGATTTCTGCCTTCTTCTTCTACTTAGTTTAAGACCACAAAGTAGTAACACAAGATTAATTTAAACCGTTCAGTTACAGCAATATTCTCTGAGTAAATCGGAAAGCATTCCCTGTAATGTGTAAGAAGATTGCTCGGTTAACCATACTTTCAATTCTGCTCATTTTATTTTTATTTTCTCTTCTTTAATTTGTTTTCATGATTAGTTAATATACATGTACGCAATAACACATTCAGCATTATTTTAAAGATGTCTTAAAGTCTGTAATTTAAAACGGTTGTAAAGGGGGGGGAGCTGTGAGATGTGTACGTGAGACGTGCGTGTGTGCCCCTCTGTTAATGATTTGACGATCGTTATCTAGGGGATGACCTCCCTCGATGTTATTGCCCAGTGTGAATAGATAGATAGAACACTGACAAAGAACTAAGCAAGACTATTGATAAGAAATAAAGAAATACGAGCCCCCCCCTTAAACAATAAAATAAAATAAATTTAATTAATTAATACATAAGCAAAAATTGCAATTACAATCCAATCGATTTACATTTAATAGCAGTGTTCAATTTAAGAATTCGTTCATCATAGTAACGAGTGATGAAAAGAATACAATGTCCACGCCTGACTTGCATCACCTGGCGTCGTTCTCTCTTGACTTTGTGTATTTAGCGTGTATGCATGGTTCGTCCTCTTGACCCTTCTATTCTGAACTCTCTATTTGCGGACTTCCCTCTTGGACCGTCCTCATCGGGTTCTCTCAGAGGGGGATATAGAAAGCTGTTCCCTTAAATGACAAGATTACGACTAAAGCTGTATATGTTTTACCACCTATCCGCATATATAAAATCTCTCACTTCCGTTATTCAGAAACGTAAATAGCTATCCACACTGCATAAATTCTGACATAATGTGACCTTACAAATATACTGTATTTGAGGTAAAGTACAGTCGTTATCTATAGTTACAAATGACCATTGCAATATACCAAGTCTGACCTTAATTAAACAAATCCATAGCCACCCTTGAGAAAGATTCATCAATAAGAGGGGTGGTTCCCAGTGGCACTGGGCGATGTGAGGTCTTAGGTGCCACCCGCTGACACTTGTCACACGACAGACAAAACCTCCTTACCTCCCCATACACACCTGGCCAGTAGAACTCCCTCGCTAACTTATCTCTCGTATTTGCCACACCCATGTGACTACCGAGTACACTCTCATGTGCTAGCCTAAGCACTTCTTCTCTCTTAGATCGAGGTACAATCACCTGCTTATGCCTCTCGGCTCCTTTCCGGGCGTATCGATACAAGATACCCCGTTTCAGCGCGAACTCTACCTCACTGTCAGGTAAGTTCCGCACGGACTTTTCCTTTGCATACCCACGTATCCTGTTATGGGTAGAATCTTCCTCTTGAAATCTCCTTAATTCACCAGGTAGCAAATTATCTATGGACGAAGTCGAGGGGTTCAGCGGTTTCGACCCTGACCTTCGCTTCATAGACTTCGTCTCTACGGACCCCACGTGTACAGGTGTACACGTCATAGGATTAGGCTGTGGCAACACATACCTACATCCTAAAATTACGTCATGCGACAACCCTGACAAGCACGCTGCTTGAATTCGTATTTTTACATACGGCGAATCAAGATCGATGTAAACAACTGGAAGGGAATCTTTACTCCTATTAGCAAATTGAACTTCCACTGTCTCACCTGTATAATCGGCAGGTTTGACAAATTTGCGATCCACCAAAGCTGGATAACTACAACCGGTGTCATACAACACAGTAGCCTTCTCTCCATTTACCGTAGCTGTTGCTGTATTCGACCATTCCACGTTTACACTTCCTACCAGTGTCTGGTGTCACTACGTTTATTGAGGGACGATATTTCCTGCAGTTCTTGAGAATATGACCAGGTTTGTTGCAACCGTAGCAGACAACTTCATCTTTCTTACCAGGAGTACCTTTATCTACCCCTTGAGACTTTCCTGAGCCACGGAACTGATCACGGCCCGGATTGTCAGCCCCTAGCTTCCCACCATTTTGACCATTCCGCCTAAGAGGTGTCAAACCGTTAGCTCTTCTAAAGTGACGCTGGTTCGATCCGTGCCACTCCATGTGGTCGGAGAAGAGTGTGCACTCTCATATCGCTCAGCCATATCATTGATATCCTCTAAGGTTGCGAAATCACGCTCCGCTTAAAATACGATCAGGTCTTTCCGATACGTACTAAGGACATGTTCTTTCAAGATCTCTTCCCTTATGCCTTCATAAGTGTACGCGGTGCCTGTCATTTTAATCCATTTATCGAAAAGCACGCGCACACGAATATGAAACTGTGCGTGTGTCTCCGTTGTTCGCGTAGACGACTCTGAAAATTTGCGAAAACTTTCAGCCGACAACTCGTAATGCCGTAACAGCGCTTTCTTGAGACCGTCGTAGTCATCTACTTCAGTGGGTGCCATATTATGGTAGATATCCTTGGCAGTTCCTTGCAAGAGTGCAGAGATATTAATGGCCCACTGGTCTTTGGATATATGATGGATTAAAGCTAACTTTTCAAACTGCGTTAAAAAGTTATCGATGATTTCGTCCTTGTCGTTAAACATCGGTATTGTTAGCTGGACGATACGTCTATCCTCTGATCTTTTACTTGAGGGTCCTGAATGTTCATTCAGTTCTTCGCCCCTCCCAGATTCCGCTTCGATCCTAAGTCTCACCATGGCTAACGCATGTTCTCTGTCCCTGGCGCTTTCTTCGACTTGCAATCTGGCTAACTCGATTTCTATTTCTTTTTCCCGTTCTTGTCTTCTTTCTTTTTCTTTTTCCTCGGCTTGTCTCATTCTTTCTTTTTCTGCCGCCTGCTGTTCTCTGTATTCCTTGAGACTCCGCTCTACAAATTCCGCTAATTGAGTCCCTTCATAACCTAATTCGTCTTAAACAACAGACTTAAACTCTCTGACTAACTGCCTATCAGTTGCCATTCTAGTCTACTCGACTGTATCACCAACCAATTTACTTTGCTCAAGTATTCACTAACTTCTTATTGCCTTACAAGAAACAGTTTCCCTAAGAATACTTACCCGTATTCTATTCTAGTAAAGTCTTAACCTACAGACTTACTTAAATCACTCAAACAACCTAACAGCCTTTGGCAGTACAAAACTCTGAATTTTCCCCAAATTCAGCTTGCTCGCACCAAATGTGCAATTACTCCCCCGGGACTTCTTTAATTAGCTCTTCTCGCAAGAGTAACTAAAGGAAATATTTCTTCTGAATTAATCTGAATTCAGCCACGACCACACTATCAAGCAGTTCAGGTACGGAATCTTAATTTCTTACAATGTCATAACAAACATTAAAGAAAATATCAACAATGGCATGCACAAATTACATAATGCATAGATATTGACTCAATTTACACTCGTAATTCTTTGCTTAAATAATAACCAAATTGATCACTGCTATGTTTCCCTATTTATATTCAATATCTGCCAAGTCAGCTCTGTCATTCACTTGTTCAAAATACCCCGGACGATAGACCCCACTTGTAAAAGGGGGAGGGGAGGTGTGAAATGTGTACGTGAGACGTGCGTGTGTGCCCCCCCCCCCGTTAATGATTTGGCGATCATTATCTAGGGGATGACCTCCCTCGATGTTATTGCCCAGTGTGAATAGATAGATAGAACATTGACAGAAAACTAAGCAAGACTATTGATAAGAAATAAAGAAATACAACCCCCCCCCACAATAAAATAAAATAAATTCAATTAATTAATACATAAGCAAAAATTGCAATTACAATCCAACCGATTTACATTAATGGAATTTAATAGCAGTGTTCAATTTACGGATTCGTTCATCATAGTAACGCGTGATGAAAAGAGTACAATGTCCACGCCTGACTTGCATCACCTGTCGTCGTTCTCTCTTGACTTTGTGTATTCCACGTCTAGTGTGTATGCTTGGTTCGTCCTCTTGACCCTTCTGTTCTGAACTCTCTATTTGCGGACTTCCCTCTTGGACTGTCCTCATCGGGTTCTCTCAAAGGGGGATATAGAAAGCTGTTCCCTTAAATGACAAGATTACGACTAAAGCTGTATATGTTTCACCACCTATCCGTATATATAAAATCTCTCACTTCCGTTATTCAGAAACGTAAATAGCTATCCACACTGCATAAATTCTGACATAATGTGACCTTACAAATATACTGTATTTGAGGTAAGGTACAATCGTTAACTATAGTTACAAATGACCATTGCAATATACCAAGTCTGACCTTAATTAAACAGTTCATCGTCCCTGTTCCACGCGGCAATTGATTAGCAATTGACACGTGTTCTGTATACAAACGATGCTGCCGTATATATCAGCATACATTACTATACGTCTTCTTACATCTGGCTAGCCAGTTCCACTCGATAAGATAAATACTTGATTACTATTGCATAAGATTCACTAAATTCTAGCTTACAGTAACAAATAACCTGCAAGATCATTTGAGCATTACAAAATCATATATAAATATGCAATTATCATTAAATCACGATAAAATGTATCATCCTACAGACAAAAGAAATTCATTCATATAACCATAAGAAATTCTACACATTGAATATTTGGATTACATCACAAATCCGTCAATTCTATCAATGAACTAATAACTGTTAAATTAAAGAAATAATTTGTATAACACTCTAACATATCAACAGAGTCCTATGAAACTGAATGAACGATACATGCATGGATCATAAGCATATCAAACACATTTGCATAAAACCAAACAAAGAAAATAGAAAATTACATGGAAATTAAAATTGCGTACCTTAATGCTGTTTCTTTTCCACACAATCGTGCGTCCTAGCACAATAGCCTGTCTTTTCCTTTCAAGACAGCTATCTGGCCTCTCTACTTGGTTAACGAGGGAAAACTCTATTCTCAGGTTTTTCCACCGGAGTCTCAAATTCGACTTCTCGCAAGCAAAATTGGACTAAAGAATTCTGAGCCAAGTCGTTACATTAAATTCAGATTACTTCCAAAGTGTAGGCCTTAATTTTAACTGACTAATCGAAGCAACTGTTCCTAAATTTTCCCCAAAACAATCATGTCTTTCATCAGATTCTGACAACCTAGGATATGATGCAATTAGTTTTACTTTGAAGATCAATTATTTGACATGCGGTCCTTTACGAACAGATACGGTCGTAGTTCTAATGTACTCTGTGCCAATATACGGTTACAATGACTGGGTCAATTCCACTGAAGCTGAAACGTAGGCCCTTTTATGTTTCACAGATGAAACAAGGGAAATATCAAAGTGAACTTTCTCAAAGACTTTTCTGTGGCTTGACTATAATAAAGTTTTAATGCACAATTTATTCAACTTTAGGATCCAGTACTTCTTCAAAATTCGACACATTACAACTGTATAAAAACACCAGGAGAATACTGTGGAGTAATAAGTTGAAGTTATATGTTCTCAATAAACCAGCAGAACGACTAACTATGACAGCTAATGTAAGGTTCAACAATTTGCAAATCTTAATTCAATTTTTTCAAGCATATAATTAGTTTCAAATTTGTGTCAGCTTTGCCATTCATATGGTTAAAATTAAAACAACTTCTTCATACACTGAGTAAGCATGTGTTGTTTCAAATCTTTATTTTCCAACTCAGTTTCTGCCGAAATGTTGGCGAATGACCCTATAAGGTTTACTGTCAATTTAGGTGAATGTAAAGATGTGTATTTACCCATATCATTTATTCCTTCTTACTGTACTAGCTTAACCATCTGGTTACCAAGGTTAATAGTGCTTATTTCTTTGCCTTTCTATTTAAATGTACACCTGAAATCTCTTTCTAAACTACTAATATATACAATGGTTCATGTTTGAATTCATCAAATTAGCACTTTTTCTTGAATGTTTCTCATCAACACAACTAGCTTTGAAAAACAGCTTTATTCCGTACAAACAAATAAAAAAAACATGCACTTTCTCTTGATACCGACATTATTGCTTTCATATTAACCTTTGAAATATGTATATTACTTCCCTGAAATCTACTGAATTCATGTAATGTAGCCTTGTGCTATTATTTATGTTATGTATTTTATGTTCTCGAATCTAAACGAGACGCTGATACCCAAAACTTTTATTGTCTGATTTAGTTGGTTTTGTCTGGTTTTTCTGGATCATTTTTCTCATATTCCCTGCTACTGTTACGTTTCCTGGACTCTTCTGTCTCTGCAAACAAGGATGGCAGTGTTACTAAGATATATATATATATATATATATATATATATATATATATATATATATATATATATATATATATATATATATATATATATATATATATATGAAACCTGAGAACACTGACTTTTAATTCTGAGATTTTTTAATGTCTCTAAGCCACTACTAGATCTTTATGTGCTATTCCGAGTTGAATCAGCATACGCTTGACTTGGGCCACCAGAATTTCTGAAATTAACACGATTGTCGTAATTATATCTGCAACATGTGGTACAGTTTAACAGTCCTATCTGAGGATCATTGGAGATTTTAACGGGTGAACATTCTTCTACAAATTCTTTTTGATTGGTCGCCAAATTGCATTCGTTTTGCATTTATTTAACACCTCATCGAGGTATGTCTCATTTAATACTCTTTTCTAAATACTGCATGTCTTTTGAGGATCTACTACCAATGTAGTACATACTGTTATTACAATACACTTTAATACCAATGAGAATTTCGCGGAATGGTCATGCGTAATATAAATGGGAAGATGTTCGGGTCTTTCTGCAATTGATCGGACAACACATCTAAAATAAAACATTGCATAAACATTAACTTTTATTTACCAAATGACGTCATTTCACATCATACTACATAGCAACATTCATTGCGCTGACTCAGCTGAGGTGACTTATTCTTGGTCGGAGCATCCCCAAGACTCTTTTTTCAAACATTGACTCAGCAGAGAACTTTCATAAACTGAACTTGTGGAAGTAGTTCCAGATGGCATCGTAATGCCTTAGACATGGTTCTATTTTGTCTAGCATACTTCAGCACGTGACCCAGATTTCCGCCATAATATGATAATATTCAGCCAGTTGCGTGCGGAAGGCAAGCGGTGGAATGCTTAGGATTGCAGCGAGTTTGATTTTTCTTAATGAGTGGCTTATTATTTTTTAAGAGGTTTACGAAGATATCATTGTGTTGACGCAGATGTTTCTTTTTCCAAATGTATTTGATTTATTTCTATATAAAGTGTCCGTTAATAATCTGTTAAATGATAGTCGAGTGCTTAACGGAGGTGACCAAGATTGTACAAACACTCGGTCTGCAAGCTTGATGGATTTAAAAGTGCTCTTTCTGTTAAATGATAGCCTATTTGAATATTTAGTACTCCACTTAATGTCGTTTTTTTTTTTTTAAATTAGATAATGTTCACACTCACAACATGATGTATAAGCTGCCTTCTTTATTAGTTGCACGGGACAAAAATGAATTGAAAATAAGAAAAGTAGTCAAGGTAGGATGACTAAATAAGGCGAATAAAAAGTTCAACTCTTACTCGTGGATGATTGTTTTAGGAACTCCGTTTGAGTTATAGGGTCCTGGTCGTCGTTATTAATCGTTTCCTCTTTTGCATGACGCGTGGTACGTTAGGTACTCCCAGAGCCAAAAAAACCCAGTCTGTTTTGATTTGCAATTCGTAAGCAAACATTTATTTCGTTTTAGCATGACTTGAGTGGAATAGGGCAATATATTGGTTTAAAGCTATTAAACAAACTTACCTTCCTGCAAAATAAAGTTTGTCTTTACTTTTCCAGTTTCCTCAAGCATTAAATTACTTGAGCTTCGTTTTAGTTCACAGATACCCCAGCCCTTTTGAATCTTTTTTATCATGAAAATGAAGTTGATTGTGTGTTATACTTTCCCTGGAGCAATAATGTAGTTTTATGACAACTAAAAGCTACTATCGGGCAAGCCTGGGTCGGCTATCGCGATTTATCATTCGGTAATGCTCAAGTAAATAAATTTAAGAGTAGTATTAAGCTTCAGATGGCAGGTATTGAAATGGACTGGTGTCCCACCCATCGTGGCAGGTACAATTTAAAAGGGCTGGTGTCCCACCCATCATGGCAGGTAAAATGTAAATGGACTGGTGTCCAACCTATCATGACAAGTAAAATTAAAATAGACTGGTGTCCCATCCATCATGGCAGGTAAAATTGAAATGGACTGGTGTTACACCCATCAAAATCAAACCTTCTAGATCCCTGTTCGTAGCAATGTTCAATGCACATCAGACATTTGATATTGTTATTGGTAGTGGTTGTGGGGGTACGTAGTTGGTTAAAGGATTAATTGAAGTAAAGGGTTGTATATACTGGGTCTTCTTTGATATCATGGATTCACCAACCTTGAATTTGAGAGTATGGATACAGTCTAATGCAATAAATTGACTGCCAAAACAAAAATCAAACGTTTTGAATTTTGACTTATTTTCCAAATAGTCCTAATGTTATTAATTTGTTTAACTTGATTGATGTTTATCATAGTTCTATGCAGCTTAATACTTTGTTAAATTTTAAATTAAACGTTATGATTAAACAGTTTAGATTTCAAAATGACTGTGGTTGCATAGTCTCTCAGCGTGTTCTTTACTACTTTTACAATCTTTCAAGCTTTCAACAGGAGTTAATACTGCTATTGATACAGATATTTCAGGCGACAGTACTTTTCTACGTTATTGAAAAAATGAAACATGTATAGTCGTAAAGATTGCTAGAATCAAATGTTCTTTCACATGCTAGAGAAAATGATGTCTACATTTAGAGAACATGTTTATGCTTCACATTTCTGCTCGACCTATTAACCAATTCAGTGCATTTTGTAGACTGGTCTGGACGAGAATTTGATCTGTTTTGCGATATCAATATTATTCTCATAAGTTTAAAGTTTCCTGAACAGTTCCAATTGAATATGCGCACTGTAGCTTTATGATGCAAACATTGTAAAAGCTGTGTACGTCATCAGCGATGTCTGTAATTATTCCTGAGCCACCACCCCTTTTCATCCAATCCCAGCAAATTGCAACGTTATGTGAGTAGGATACGTATAGGAAATTCTGGACCATAATGAAATATAATACGCCTACACATCGAAAAAATAAGTAAATTGATACATCGAAAAATTAAAATTAAAGCTCTCCCATGTGTAAACTGCTGTAAAATAAACCTGTCAGACTGACCTGTTTCACAAATTACAAAACTGCCAGACCATATAGACTGGAGAACAGCTAATAAAATGTCACGTGATAGGATTTTTACAGGTAAATAAATAATGTTCATGGGCTAGGGTACAAGGACGAGGGGGTTAAAGGTAAAGCATAATAATACAGATTGAAATGTCTCTGATTCCAAACTCGACAAAGGTGATCAATCTTTTTCGAGATGAAAGAGTTCAACATTGGACCGAACACATAATGTTCTTGATTTTGTATTGTTACGTGTAGGCTCGTACAAATGTAACAGAAAAAAGGAGTGAAGCCAACAAGCTTTGTATATTTAAATAAAATAATTTATTTCCCTAGAAAACAATGTAAAAGATAGAAAATAGGACTTACGGTTTGTGAATATAATCCAAAATTTAATCCTAAGATTGAAAAAATATAAGTCCTATCACTAAACAGTTCTAATTGAATCCGGGTTCGAATCTCGATGAAATTCCAATATGGAGGCGATGACGTCAGATGAAGTCGTTGTACTTATGGCAACATATCCTCAATTGAATCACAGTTGATAATGTTTCGGTATAGAATTCCAGAATGAATTTCCACTGAATTTCTTTGTCCCAGAACTTTTTATAAAAAAATACACTTGTTTAGTTTTCTAGAGAATAAATTATTAAATTCCCAAAAACAGATGAACTTCAAAAACAAACTGGCACCAACAATAAAAACCTCTTGAGCCCTCAAGGTTTAAAATACAACTAACTAAATCAACTAGAGAGCGTCTGTTTAAAGCCGCGATTTTAGATCACATGGTGTCTCACGTGATAGGTTACGTGCTTTCTAATTTGAACATCGCAATAAAAAAAAAAAAAAATGCCATTTAACACGTATGCAAGAATAGCCCTATCTAAGAATCAAATTCTCACACTGAAAATATAAAAAAGGAAGACTGTTTACAGTTTAGCTAACATGGGGGCCGAAATGACCTTGGCAATAGCCAATCGTCTTCACTCGATGTTTACAGAATCTATGAACCAGAGTGAGCTAAAAATAATGCTAATGTAATACCTTTTACGTTCTATACAACTGAATTTACTGAAAAAAATATCGAATCCCGTGAAAATAATCATTACAATAAAATGTAATGAAACAAAAATAAATTAAAAAAGAATTTTAAAACTAACATACAAGCAATTTAATTACATATACGTAACAGTATATTTACATGGTAAGCGATGATTGCTTCGGAATTCATGACGTATGGTAAGCGATGATTTATATGTACGCAATAAATGTCTACGTGCAATTGGTTGAAATTTTTTCACAGCATAAATAATCACATAAAAGTGACATTGTGATAAATTCGACAGTTTGCTGAGAGATGATATAAATAATTCATGAGCTTAACATGAAAGCAGCAATGTCAGTATCTTAAGAAAATACCTTTTCTACTTACACAATTTGGAAGATATGAAAATGTGGTCAAAGTCGTTTGCATTGAAGAATAAAATTCAAGAAAGTTAACTCCTTGATTCAAATTGAAACCAGTATATACTCTAATCGTTTAGAAAAGATGCAGATTTACTTATTACGTTCAATATTGATATCATTGAAAAAAGGAGCATTAATCCTATAGCAAGACTATTAAAACTGACTAATACAAGGATAAAACAAATTATATATGGATAATGTATTTAGCTTAATTGCAGGATCAGTGTAAAATGGTTCAGCACAAAATGAGATAGTATTTGTCGATAACAAAGTCTAAATTTAAACAATGGTTGGCTTGTTGATGACACATATCTAAAGACAATATGTGAGGCACCAGTTATTCTCTGGATGTTCTTACACTCTTTTAACTGACCGACAAAGAATGCTATTTAAGGCATATATACCACATGTGTGAAGGTCAACTGCTTACACAAATATCAATAATTAATATAAACAACTTTAACAGGTTAAAGAGAAAGTAATATACACTGAATTAAAATAATGGTTAATAATTGAAATATGTTTTTGCTCTCGGGATTTCAGCTGAATGTTAGCCCACTTCTGTTGAAGTTCGTTTAAAATCGTTTCTGATGTTCTAGTGTTACTTTCTTCTTTAATGCTTGTATTCATTTTGTATGCGTTCAATTCTTCCCTCCATTCTGATGTAATCATTTGACAACACTTGAAATACGGTCAAGTTTTATTCCATTCATTTACTTTCTTTTTAACTTCTCCACACATTGGATATATCTAAAAATCTCATCTCGTTCATTTTACCAATAGATTTTCAATTGTTTAACTACCTGTAAGCAACATTGTAATTTAATTTGCAATTGCCAGGTCAACATCTTAAAATTATGTATATTTAACTTTCCATGTTTTCCAAATTATAAATTCAGTGGAGTATGGCATCCAAAAAGGCAGCAAGAAATATCAGGTTGAAATGTGACCAGAGAAAGTAACCGCATAAAAAGACAAAAGAGCCTCGATGAGCTGAACTTGGTAGATAACTGGAATGTGTTGACAGTAATTATAAAAAAGGACAACCTAAACATATAATAAAGAACAACAAGAGTCTACAAAATTTCAAGATGCTGAAACACCACATATAAAAAATACAGCAAAATCACTATTATCAAATAAAGCCATACATTGTTTAATAGGTGATACTGTAGCTATTTAGGTGTTTTATTCAATGGTCAAAAAGTAAAATTGTTTCTGTTTTTAAAGCTGATGATATGGTAAAGCCCGTACACATTTCCCATATATAAATAACACACCTAACTGTGAAGACACAATGTGCTCTGTCTTTATCTTACAGTACAACTGTGCTGCACCTAAAGTTTAACTCTCCTCAGGCGGCGACGCCAACATAAACATGCAGCAGTTGATTTTGATTTAGCTGGAATAGATACACGCATCTGTATTTCTTTATCATTTGCTGGTATTACTACTAGTATTGTATATATTGCTGCAAAAGCTATTACGGAAAAACATTTCAAATTATCCATATGTTTTTCTTCAGTGGATTCTATGGTGTTTCGAATAGGTCAGGTATAGTGAAAGAATTGACGCGTATTTGTTGTGCAATTAGTTATATGCATATTAGTGGTGATTTAGTGACATAGATCTGTATTTGCGATAAATAATTATTTGTGTTGTTTTGTGTATGACATTTGAACACCGGGTAAACTAGTTATCGTTGTACAGTGTATCGTTTGCAAAGACATTGGGTGTTTATTTTAGAAAGCAAGATACAAGGAGGCAGTTTAATGTGGTTGGTGGTCTACATAAAGATGAAATATTAGTCTAAAGTCTTACGTTTTGTAAAGTTTGCTTTGAGCCCATTATTATGACACCAAGAAAGTGGTTACATATTTAAACTCAAGATTCATTAATTCATAACGTATATAAAACTGAATTACCAATTTTGGTAGAATATTTAGTTCAGCTTGTACAGAAAGACACGTGAACAGAGAATATGAATATTTTAGACCATTCATTTTGGGAATCATAGGACTAAAATTGTGTCCTTATTCCCAAAATACACGGAGAATTGTATTATTGTCTTCATCATAAAAATGCTACCCATGGTCAATACAGGCCTTCGTACCTTTTTATCTTTGTCATAAAATGTTGCTTACGACCAATACAGGCCATCGTACCTTTTATTAGTAACTATTGTCGAGCTTTATCAGGACTGACTAGAATCCATTTTATTTGCACACAGTATTTGCGGAAATACAGATCATATTCTTTTTCTCCAAGTTTTATACGAAATCCACTTCTCCTTGCCACTCAATGGATTATTCATAAATTTCAGTGGCATTTCGTTTTCGCCACATACAGGCCCCATATTGCTGTACAATGCATCACATTTTGTTGGCACAAAGGTATGACTTTTTATTTTAAGCTATTATTTCACACACTCACTGCTAAATGTCACGTGATACCTAACTGAAGGAAACCGGACATCACTATTACCATAATGTTTCGCCATTTGTTCAGAGTGCCATCCCCCACCCACCTGTGCTACAGTGTGCATTATCACTAGCCCTTAAGGCAAAGCGGGTTTCTTTTTCCTTGATATTGTCATGAAAAAGTATGCCTAAATTATCAAAGTTAAATAAACCAATAAAGCTTAAATTTAGAAATGGACTTTATTCCCGCAAAAATCTAAAGCCTTTCTGGTATTATAAAATGTATTACGAGCCGGGGGGGGGGGGGGCTAATTGATCATACCTTTATTCTATCAATATGCTCAATATACAAATGTTTCAATCATTTGCATTTCAGCAGTTTGCTAGAGAAGTCCAACTGACTGCACAAAAAAATATGTCGACATAATTTATAGCAACTTGCCCTGCTTAGAATGCGTCAACTGACACGCATTCAGGCCGAGAACACCTCCTAACGATGTAAGAGATTTGCAAAGAGGATTTCGTTCTTTGAAAGATCATTTTTCATGCTAAGTGTTGTTTTGATCATGTTAAGTCTGTAAAGCTATTCAGACATACTGCAGGTGACACTTCCACCTCTTATGATACGTTTACCTATAAACATGACTTACGTTATCTACATTCTATGAATTATCGGTTCATGGTTCAAGTTCGTGTTAGAAAAGAAAGATTTGAAATGTTTCATATTCATTATCAAGAGGGTACTGAGAAAATAACCATAAAATTAAAATTAAATTAAATTAAAGAGAAAGCAATAGACAAAATTACCAATTTTTCCACAAATAAACTTTCTTAATGCAAGCTTGGCAGTTTGTCGAAAATGCACTGTAACTACTATCCTAAATATACCTAGTCATCCTGTGGAACCACTGCAAACTGTTTCAGTAATTCAACCATTGGCGTGTAATTTGTGATGATATCATATGAATGCGAAGTAGTCGATAACATTCGCTGGAAGAAATGTGTTATCTTACATTATGGTTTAATATCCAGCGTTTCAAAACGGTCCCGTTCTTTTTTCAGAGACTATGATGGGAAATATATTTCGGACATTTTTTTCTAAATTTCAAAAAATAAAAATAAATAAACATCACGACAAGTTTAATTTTAATCAAACTGAGTTGTCAGGTATAATGAAAGTATTTTGTGTCAATAAAAGTTGATCTGTCTTTTTCACAGTACTGCAGACATTGTTTCACTCACTATAAAATGCAAGAAACTCCAGCAAACTACGTACATAAATGATCTATACAATAAAACATCGTTTATCCGTACACTTCGGAGGTCGTGAACAAAATTCGAACAAACCGGAGTTAGGATGAACTATGTAGGAGAGTATTTGTGCATTTGGTGGACAGACATGACGCCTGGATCTAATTTTAAAAAGGTTCGGATAAAAAGGGTTCACCTGTATTGCCTGTACCAGATTTAAACAAATTATTTCATTGAAACAGCTGCCATATA
>JAECUM010045734.1:0-12131 GCA_016617855.1 Megalonaias nervosa
ATGTGTCAGCTTAGTATCTTTCGGATGCTTATACTGAGTATCAGTGAATGATTGCCAAGCACTAACGGAATAGAGCATCATTGAATGATTGCCAGTCACGGAATTGGGTATCACAGAATGATTACCAAATCTTACCAATGAATGAACGCCAAGCGCTACCAGTGAATGGTTGTCAAGCACTAAAGTAAGATACTGATGAATTGGTGTTTATAAGATACTGGTGAATTGGTGTTTATAAGATACTGGTGAATTGGTGTTTAAATGCTACAAGAAACATCGGCATTTTGACATTGATTCCCGGATGTACCATGTCGCATCCCTTTGAATACGAGTTCGACCAGTCTCATTTTGACCAAAGTGGAGACTGCCATTGATACAGAAAATGTATCTGACTCGTAGACTAATGTGCAAGTTTCATCTGGTGCTAATTATGAGATCATATCTACTGAAACAGTATCTAATTGATCTGGCAGTACTAATCATATGGATGACACCTGAACGTATCCGTCACTGTCGAGTTTCAGAGCAAGAACTTACATCAACAATGAATTATTTATCTAATAGGATTTTACAAAAGCTCACAGAAGTCGTGCATGATTATCCAACAGAAGTCCGATTTTCCTCCAAGTAATTAACTCGCAACTTTATTTTACATTCTAGGTGTGGGTTATCTTAGAAAAATATGTGATCGATTTACGTTATTTTCGTCATTATCTTCTGCAGATAACTGTACTGCCAATTCGATCAAAACTTCTGATCGACATTAGATTGCGTTGATACGATTTTCCTTAGACCAACTCGTATTAACGCATTTTGTTTTATTGTCTTTATTCGACATTTTTTAATTCTATTCTTTTTAACTGTCGGTTTTTTAGTTGTTAACAATTGTTATTATGGGTAGGTTTGAATCGCATAAGATGGAATTGCTTTGAGTATTTGGATTTAAAATGGGTCATTCATAGCGTCTACAGTAACAAGGTCGACCTTTGGTACACTTTGCCAGAACTGGGATGTAAACACCTTATGTTAGAGCCATCTTTTCCTAAAGCTGCCATTGGTCCCCTCCAAGCAATGAATGCTAAACGAAACCTGATTATTACCTTCGATGATATCGAGAACAAAACAACGAACACATTGCTAGTGACAAAATTGGTATCGATGATCCAAGCCACGCATCTCAGTCTGCCATTCATTAAACCTTGAATGGCGAGTGCAAACACCAGTCAGACGTACATTATACGAACTGATGAAGTGATTAGTGTACGTTTTCCTCAAAGACGATGCAAAGTTGACGACATCCTATTTTTAAAATTCCTCTTTTTTGCTTTTAATATTTTTCTATCATCGTCTATTGTAGTATCCCTTCTCTTCGAAAACTGCACTTTGTACAAAACATGTATTATCTACGTTGATTCATGACAACACTTGTTGTCAGTTTATGATTAATATATATTTTCGTCGAATTATTACACATACTGTCGCTAAACATACGACTTCCTTTTCATCTCCAGCATGGCATTTTTCTTAGACTATCAAGTCCTCTGACAATAATCGATTCAGAGCTGCCCAAGAGATGTGCTCTTAGTTCAACAAAGTATGCAGACAACATAAATTCCGATCACGTACTTCCTAATAAAATAGACTACCGAAGGATAATCAGTTGTAAATTACATTTGCAGAGTTTAGTCCACTTTTAGTAAATAACAAAAATGGAAGTGTCATCTATGAGAGAGAGAGAGAGAGAGAGAGAGAGAGAGAGAGAGAGAGAGAGAGAGAGAGATGCAACGAATGATGAAAAATGCAGAGCATAGTAGTTATAACGTCAATAGTCTTCTGGCATCTATGCAGAGATTGTGTTCAATAATTATTACTTCTGAAGCTTTTACTTCCTTTCAAGGCTATATTCCGTATGCATGATTGCCCGTTTTATTATGGAGTGTAGTCAAAATCTATTGAACCCTTCATTTCAAGTAGATCAATTCCATTCAGTAAGTCACGGATGTAGCTACAAGTGTGTGTATTTAATACAATGCTATACAAGGATGTAGCGACAAATGTATGTATTTATTATAATGTTATACAAGGATGTAGCGACACGTGTATGTATTTATTACAATGATATACACGGATGTAGCGACAAGTGTATTTATTACAATGCTATACAAGGATGTAGCGACAAGTGTATGGATTTATTATAATGTTATACAAGGATGTAGCGACACGTGTATGTATTTATTACAATGATATACACGGATGTAGCGACAAGTGTATTTATTACAATGCTATACAAGGATGTAGCGACAAGTGTATGGATTTATTATAATGTTATACAAGGATGTAGCGACAAGTGTATGGATTTATTGCAATGATATACACGGATGTAGCGACAAGTGTGTGTATTTATTACAATGCCATACACGGATGTAGCGACACGTGTGTGTATTTGTTACAGTGCTATACACGGATATAGCGACAAGTGTGTGTTTGTCACAATCCTGTACACGGATGTAGCGACAAGTGTGTATTTATTACATTGCTATACACGGATGTAGCGACAAGTGTATGTATTTATCACATTGCTATACACGGATGTAGCGACAAGTGTGTGTTATTTATTACAATGCTATATAAGGATGTAGCGACAAGTGTATGTATTTATTACAATGCTATAAACGGATGTAGCGACAAATGTGTGTATTTATTACAATGCTATACACGGATGTAGCGACAAGTGTGTGTATTTGTCACAATGCTGTACACGGATGTAGCGACAAGTGTGTGTATTTATTACACTGCTATACACGGATGTAGTGGTAAATGTATGTATTTATCACATTGCAATACACGGATGTAGCGACAAGTGAATGTATTTGTTACAATGTTATAAACGAATGTAACGACAAATATGTGTATTTATTACAAAACTATACATAATTTCGTATTAACGAATTAGAATACATGATACAACGCTCAGTCCAACATATGTGAACGCTGGTTTTTGTCCTAATTCAGTGTGCGCATTAGTATCGCAAGTGATACTCGTCGCCTATCAGTTTTTGAATCCATCCGGATTTAACAATTTCGTACCCTTGTCATCAGAAATGGGCGAGTCTAGCACACAAATAATACTTTACGGAGTTACATCGATCGATGTACGTGTGTGTGTGTGTGTGTGTGTGTGTGTGTGTGTGTGTGTGTGTGTGTGTGTGGTTAGTTTTAATTTTGTACAAGCTTGCAGGTGCTTGAGTGTTTTCGCTAAATCCAATCCCACCCGGCTTCAATCCTGTTATAGCACCATGAGTATCAATGCTCATTATGTAATGTTATTTGAAAGTCCAATCGAGATACCTCAAGTTCAAGTCTTGGCTAAACCGTTGGGACCACCCTGGCTGAATTATGTTTATGTGGATGCTATTCAATTCCCATATGCATATTTAGTGAACGATTTAAAACCCAACACTCCAAATTATTTCAGATTTCGTACGCATTTGTTTCATGATTTGTATTAAGAAGGAGGTCAAGTCATTTACACTTCACCTTCCTCGTTTTCATCGGTTTAAACAAGCAACTGTAAAAACGCCATTCATTTCTGTCCGCTCATACAGCATTTTACATGACTTTCTTTCAACCGCTTCCTACTGCCAAATTAATTATGTGCGCTGTATACCATCAGATGTAGAAATAAACGAACAAGTGTGTGCACATTCGTTAGAATCCCAGAGAAGTGTTACCACGTTTTTCTTTGATAGCTCATCAATTACAAGGAATTATTCACACTCCTCATGAAACACAATGTTTTATTTTTCTTCAGAAATATAAAAACTTCACATTACTAATTGATCCAAGAATCGGTACTCAAACCAAACAAAAAAAAAAAACAAAACAAATCATTTTGAAACCAGGTGATAGAAGATCTCTATGATGTGTGTTAGCTTCTTGTATGGGATCCAAATACCATAGCATGAAAAGGAAAACACACCAAAAAACCCCAAATACAGACAAAAGAAGGAGTGCCAGATACTCTATATTATCTCCAGAAACAAAAACCAAAATGAAAACTACCCCTTCAAGGACGAGAGGTAATGACGCGAGAAACGCATTTGCGATCCTTTCTTCTTCTTCGTTTCTTAATCAGTCATTAATGATGCCGCCTAAGACTGATTTAAGACAAGTATTTCCCTAATTAATGAAAATTAAACCCATCTCTTATAGAACTTCTTTTCCTCTGTCTACGTCTTCTTTTCCTGCTCAAAATACTGCTTCTGCAGCCATAAAGGTGGCATCCCCAACGAAGAAAGTGAAAGATAGGGTTTACAATGTTTATTGTATTCATCCAAGCAACTAGCACCGTTTAGTCCTTTGATAGCACCACGTTGTCCAGTAGTGCCCAAAGTCACGTTGGTAGGGCATCCCGAAAAATCAGTGGAAACGAAATCTAGTATACAACAAGAAGTGTTGGACAAGATTCGTGTCAGATTCTCTTAATAAAGATTCTTGCTCTCGAAGTTTACGTATCTGTCGACATTCAAAGATGTCTTCCTAAAAAGTACACCATGATGGCTCTTCTCGCTTAGCTAAACATGTTTTGTCAGTACTACCAACGCAATTTCTCGATGTGAAAACAAATAATTCAAAAACACCTAAAGAAATCGTCAATACTGTGCGTGAATGTTGTCTGATTGTCTTGCAAGGAACAGTTCTTTGACCAATATACAGAAAAGGGATTAGGACTACATCGTCATGTTTTTCTCCAAATGGTAAAAAAGTCAAGTGAGTTAAAGGCGAAAGTGCTAGTTCAACGAGAAGGATTTCTTCCCATACTGGTAAGTTCGTTGTTCAAAGTTGTTGTTCCGTAGTTGATCCATTGTTGAACGTCTTTGAGGAGGAATGATAAGATGAAGTAATAAAAGGACAGACCTTTCTGTAAGGACATCACATCTTTACACCAGGATGGAAGAACGAAAACTAACTTTAGTTCCTTACAAACGGTGCGTGAAACACTTTCAACCCGAGTTGCAGTCGCTGATGGATCGAACACATTTGTCCAAAACGGAAAAAGCACAACGGTATGGACAATTATTGGAACGTCGTCAACTGTTTCACCAGAAATGTTATAAGACACAGCCAATCCTACTCAAAGAGATTTAAAGAATGCTATGAAACCGAAAGAGAAAAACCAGCAGCAGCTCCAAAGACGATGACAGATATTGCCACGTGGATGAAACATAATGAAGCAAGGAAAGTGTTTCAAACCACCTCTGCTCAAACACCATTTCCCCTTACTGTGGCGGCCCTATTGGCATTTTCTCATACTCCTAGGTGAGACGAAATGAAAGCCTGTGTTAAAAGGATGATGTAGACAATGTTCTTCGGGAGAAAAAGTAAAGAAAGAAGAGGAGTCTTAGTGAAAAAGGAGATGGCAACGGAAGCATTAAAAAAAAAACTGCATCGTGCAGCCAAAGAGCCAAAGTAAAGTCTACGTCAGCAACATGCATGGCAATGGCTAAAAGACCAACGGATGTACACGTTACACAAAACTCATTCGATGAAACTTTTAAAGAAATCAAAATAAAGTAGCAGGAATCGATCATCAATGGCAAGCCATTTTATCAGAATCTTTCATTTGCTTTGTACAATGGAAGTTACAAATATTGGCTTTGTACTGAATTGTTCTAAGAACTGGCTTGTGTGATTCTTTTGAGGCCTAAAACAAGTTCACAGATAATGCGAGCTTTACAAATCGTCTTCAAGCAAACTGACCCACACCCTCTGCGATGGTAACCGAGAAAGGCACTAAATTTCTTAACCAAATTTTTCAACAACAATTGAAAAAAAATGACATTCATTTTTTGCACCACTAAAATTCCCGAACCTAAAGCCAGAGCCGTAGAACGTTTTCAAAGAACCTTGGAATAAAGTACGTGGGAATATTTCACAACATACTCTCCAATACATCGAGCAGCAGGGAGGGTGAACAGACCACTTGGCTGAGACCGTTATTTTACAAAAATAAAGGTTCCTACAGGGGCTGAAAAATAAGGTCAATAACGCTAAACCGAACCTCCTAACTTTTATTATTACCGTATAGTTTGAAAAACGAATAATAAATTGTTTGGGTTAGCTCATTTTTGTTATTTTAGTTTTGATTTTTTTTGTTTTTTCTGTCATAGTGCGTTTAGTTTACTCACCGGGTCACTCAATTTTTGTCATTCACCCTCCCTGCTGCTGTAAATTAAACAGCCAGTATAAATATTATTAATAATGGTTGTTATAGGCGAACCTCATTCAGCTAGATTAGCACGAGAGCGACTAGAAGCAATTAGAAAATATTTACCTGTTCGTGATGCTGTCAAGCAACAATTACAAGAACGTCAGGAATCTCAAGTCGAATTTGAAGAGGATACAAAACAATTATTTAAACCGATTGTCGAACCAACAAAGAAAATTGTTACAGCAACTGAGGCAACACAACGAGCTCTTGAAACATTACCTGCTGATATTGCTGGTCGTATTCAAGCTGCTCAACCTGGGGCTCAACCACAACCACAACCACAACCACGACAACCAAAAACCAGAATTAAGATAATAGATAAATTTACACCTGAAGGTATTGCTGCTATCAGGGACAAAGACCAATTACTTGATATTGCCGCATTTGGATATTATGAAAGACAAAAATATGTAAAACCAGAACATGTTAAATCTATGAACTCTGCCAATTGGATCAAGGATGTATATCGAATATATACTGATATTCCAGAAATTAGATCTAATGAAGATATTAAAAATTTTAATAAATTTAATGAGGCTGTACATGACTATATAAAAGAAAAAGTTAAACAAGTAAAACGACTATCACCATCACCACAACAGTTATCATCATCACCACAACGATCACCACAACAATTACAATTTGAATCACCACAATCCCCACAATTACAACTAATAGAACAAATAAAACAAAAAAAACTAGAACAGGATAAACATTTAGAAAGAATGATGAAACAATTGCAATCGCCACGACAATATCCAGAACAACACGAAGAGGAGGAGAAAAAACGGCTAAGGGTTCCCCTTAGTACAGAAGACGACTATGATGACTGGTGGGAAGAACAAAGGAGAAGAGAAAAAGAAGAAAAAAGGATAGAAAGAATGAAAAAAGAAGAAGAAGAAAGAAGAGAAAGATATCCTTCTTCGGATTTTATAAAACCTTATACTGGAAGCGGTCTTTCTACTGGAGATGATCTTACTCTATGTCCTAATAACGTCCTTGCCGATGTTGAACGACTAGAAATCCTCATCGGAGGAAAACGAGCTGGTAATAATTCTCCAGAAATAATTAATGAAGCAGCCGATATCTGTAGACGATTATTTACAGGAGGTATCATGGACATTGATGTTTATCAGTCTCTTATTAACGAAATTGCCGATGACTACTACAGTGACTAAGTACGTAATTAAATACAATTACTATAATAAAATGATTGTACATAGTACTCAACGTGGACCAACTATGGTCAGGGCAATAAACTCACGATTACCAGTATACAAAACAACCTACGGAGATGGACTAGGTGATGTTGTTCAGGGTCTATTTAGAAGGATGGCCCCAAAAGCAATACCGATCGCAAAGCAACTGGGAATGAAAGCTATTGATGTTGTTCGTGAAAAAGGTATTGGTGCTATGGGTAATCTCTCTGGTAAAGCATTTTCAGCGATTAAAGATAAACTAGCACGATTAATACGACGAAAACCTCAACCTGTAAAATTACCTAGTACTGAAGTAATGCCTGCAAATGTCAGTAAAATAATAAATCAAGTTGCTAATCAAAAACTAGCAGAGTTGGCTGATGTATCAATGTCAGAAAAAGAAAAAAATATAACCGCTAGTCTGATAGCAGGAAGTGGTCTCACTTCCCGAAGTGGTCTTCGTTTTAGACGATAATAATTATAATAAAGATGTTTAAGCGAATATCTGATCCAGCATTTGACATGGACGCACCAGTACTTAAAGATGAGTCTGTGCGTGATTATCAATATTATTCTTATGACGCTTGAATTCCAGATCAGCGTGGACGAATTGAACTACAAGTTCAGGATACAAGTAGGTATTTCTTACCCGCTGAGGCTTTTATTGAGGTTGAAGGTGAAATTTTAAATATCGCTAATCCTGCAGCACCAGTAGCATATGGAGACGATGTTAGTGTCGGTTTTGTTAATAATGGTATTATGGCGTTATTTGATAGCGCTACGTACATGATTGATGGTAAAAATATTGAATCAATTCAGAAGGACGTTGATGTTGCTACAACAATATTAGGTCTTGCAAAATACAGCGACGATTATTCAAGATCGGCTGGCCCATCAATGATGTTTGTAAAAGATACTTCTAATTCTCCAGAGTATCGACAATATGAAATAGGACGACCAAGAAATTTTGCTAGAAACGACAACGCTGATGTACAAAGTATGATTATTAATGTAGATCCAGATTTTAACTTAGGATTTAGATCACGTCGAGCAATGTTGCGTGGTGGAAGAAGAGCATTTTCATGTGCGATTCCACTATCACATATATTTGGATTCTGTAGAAATGTCAGAAAAGTCATTTTCGGAGCTAAGCACACAGTTGTACTTGTACGAAAAGCAACTGACAATGATGCATTATGGCGACCCGCTGGTGATGCTGGTAGAGTAATTCTGACAAAACTTTCATTGTGGATGCCGGTGATGACTCCAACAGTATCTAAAGAAGAACGTCTAATCTCTTTTATGAGTCAAGGTGGTAAATCAGCATTATCGTGGTTAACAATGACCACAGATGCTATCCAGAGTAATATTAATGGTTTATTTACATGGCAAATAGCTTCTCAGCAAGGTGTTTCTGCGCCACGACATATATTTATTGCGCTTCAAAATGCTGCACGGGTGGATAATCAACTACGTAGTATTATGATATTTGACAATCTTGATGTTTCTGAAGTTTCTTTAAGAATAAATGGACATCAAGAACCATCCGAGGATATTTTACTGAATTTCGATCAAAATCATGTAGCACGTGCATATCACCGTCTGATGACGTTCATGGGTCGTGATCAAAATATTGATACTGGTTTACAAATATCACAATTGGATTTTCCAACCTTATACCCAATTTATTACTTTTCGCTCGAACATTTAGATTTAACCAGACAGTCAGTAGTCGATATACACTTTCGAGCTCGTGTGACAATAGGAGCTATTGCCAATTACAGAGCAATTGCTGTTATACTCAGCGATAAATCGATGTTACTTGAAGGTGCTGGTGGACGAATGAGAATCGTTGATGCGCCAGTAGAAAACATGTAATTAGATCGTTTATGAATATTATAATGTCGTATAATCACGTTAGTGTTAGTCTGACTCCTGGTCAGATTAAAAGGATACAATCAGCATCAAAAAATAACTGTGGATTAAAAATATTTCTAAAAAAAGATCAGATGAGCGGCTCAAATAAATTATCTCTTACAGAACGTCAGCTCGGGCATTTCGATGAAGCCAAAAAATCAAATAAAGGTATAAAACTTAATCTTTCTGCGGGTGCCATTAAAGATATAATTAAGACGGGTGGTATATTTTCACTTCTTGCAGCAATACCAGCATTAATAGCCGCTGCAGCCCCAGCTGTTGCAAAAGCAGCTGCATTAGGCGCTGTTGGAACCGCTGCTGAAATGGCATTAAAGAAAGCAACAGGAAAGGGAATCAAAAAAAAGGGAAGGGGTCTAAGATTACCAGGGACTCCACATTCATGGTACGGAAAGGGACTAAGATTACCGGGGACAGTTTACTGATATCTCCTATGTCCAATTTTGATTTACTAGATGCTGCTAAAAATTAAAAATAAAAATTTTTAGAGGAGTTTTCATGCGTGATCAATTACCAAAACAACCAAATAACATTGAAACAGGTATTATTAATCTCGATGAAAATTCTGGTCCAGGCACGCATTGGGTCGCTTATGCAATAGATCCACGTGGAATTATTTATTTTGATTCATATGGACTAGCTCCACCAAAAGAATTCTTAAAGTTTATTAGCGGCTATCAAAGTACTCCAATAAGGTATTCAACGTTACCAACACAAACATTAACTGATCCACCAATATGTGGTCGAGAAGTACTTAACGTACTTGATGCTATATCAAAATCAACAAAACCACCCAACAAAGTTGTACATGAATATACTACGACGTCACATTTAAACAGACATTAGTAAATATAATGGTGGATATTTACGGAAGATCTTCTCGTGGTAAAGGTCAGCAGCAAGCTGATTTATCTAAATATGCAACTCTCGATCAGCTCAGAAATGAAACTGATGATTTATTAAACATAACCAGTGTGGATCAAAACGAAGTAGTTGTTTTTCAGGATAAGGAAGGACGATTAAAAACTAGTAATATACAACTACCAGATGTACTTATACGAGTTCCTAATGCGGTTGTTAATAATATAGTTACTTTTACCGATCAGGGTAAAATACAAGATTCCGGTACGTCAGTCAGCGATTATATTAAGATAGCTGGTGATTCATTTACAGGTAACATTATTATGAATCAAAATAAAATTACAGGTCTTGGAAACCCAACCGCAGATGAAGACGCCGCAACAAGGAAATATGTCGACGATCAAGAATCTAAGTACGTATTGGCCAACGGCGGTATAATGCGTGCATTTCTTAATATGAATAATAATGGTATTAATAATCTTAGAACACCAGAATATGATTTTGATGCTGCGACGAAGAAATACGTCGATGATAAGGAAATTCCTATAACAACTTCGCTAGCTACAATCAATAATGAAATGACCACGCTCAATGGTAATTTTACTAATCACGTACAAACTTTTTTAAATTTTCGTAGAAATGTAAACAAAACCATTAAAGATTTTTTTGGTGATCCACCAACCGTTGACATAAAACTCTCCGACGTTAACGTGAAACTTAATGATATTGTCAGTGGAATACCTAATATTGTTCAAAAAACTAATCTGATTAAAATTCCACACATACAAATTAAAAATATCGTATATACAGTAGCATCAGGATCATCAACATGGACACCACAAAATAACACACTCGAACATACCGCAGAAGTAACTGGGTTATACAGGTTATCTATATACGATTCGGAAATTAATGCGGCAACTTCATTATCACCGAATGAATATCGTAATCCTCTATTGGTGATGCTAACCAAGAACATCAAAGAAATCTTTACGTTAATATCAACGGAAATACCTCCGAGACGTTACTGGTGGTGCCTAGAATTTGTAACTGAAACTTAATTAAATGACGTTGTTAGTATAATGGATCAAACTCAGTCTCGCATCGACGTTCAACGTTACAGATGCAATCAGGTATGTGAGCGTCTGACTAAACTAAATAATTTTATCGACTATTATAACATAAAAATAAAAAAATACAAAAGACGTATAGTTGTTATTGATGTAGTTGTTTACTCGGTTTCTGCTGTTATTGCTGGAACAGGATTATTATTATCAATGTTGACGATGACAGCACCTACTGTTATAACCATCATTGTTTCAGCATCAACGACTATTGCTGGTGTTCTCGGTATTATAACCAAAAAGATAGATACATGTACAAATGCTAAATTGCACGATTATATGATTAAATTACATACAGTAGCAGATGCATGTTCTAAACTATCTTTGTACATTTCTTCGTGTGTCAGTGATGGTGAAATATCCGATACTGAATTTGCGATGATGATGAAAACCTATGATGACGCCTTTAAGGTGATCGCTAATGATTTTAATGAATTAAATAATAATGATAATAATAATGACAGACAGGGAGTTACTTCAGCAGATCGTCACTAATACAACTCCGTCAAAAACTACTATGATATCGTTAAGTTCGACCAATCCGGAATTTAGTGTCAATTCTCCAACATCAATTCCTGCAAAAGAAATAGCATTAGCACAGTTACGGGTTTATTATAGCTGGCCCAATATTAGATCAAAATCATTTGGTGGACTACAGCCAAATAATTCATTAGTATTTGCTAATAAGAATAAACCAGATGGAACTCCTGATTGGCAAGTAGTTGCTATTCCAACGGGTAG